>PVIA01003256.1:0-175503 GCA_004024845.1 Tonatia bakeri | reverse complement strand
ATAACAAAATTTCTCTATTTTGCTGATGATATTATATATTTATAAAGAAACACCAGAACAGTAAACACTGGAACAGTAAGTGTGTTTGGTGAGGATGGATACAAGATAAATATAAGTAAGCCAATAAGTTTTTTGTGCTAGCATTAACAAGGTAGAAATAAAAATGGAAAAATATTTTATACACAATAGTGATAAAAACTATAAAAATATTTAGCATAAACTTAAGCTGAATGATTTAAATCCAATTTAGATCCAGTTGTATACAATTTTCTTAAAGGTCAGAAAAAAATTAATCTCAATTAGTAGAAGGATACTATATTCTGGGATGGGAATACTGATAAAATAAAAATATCAGTTTTCTATTTGGGTAAGCATATAAATATAATAAAATTCCTATTAGAATCTCAGCAGTTTTCTGTAATAAAGTGCATAAAATTATTTTTTAAAATTTCTGTGGAAAAATTAATACCCCTAAATAGCCAATAATAAATGGGAAAAGAGAATAATAATAATAATGAGAGGGGAGTTGCCTTACCAGTTGCTAGAATACAGAATTGAACTTCCCATGAAGTCAGTGTGTCTTTAGCATTAACCAGAAATGCAGATCAGTGCAACAGAATAGAAAATCAAAAAATGTATGGCTTCTATATTAAGTTGTGTGGCATACTGACTGTCCTCCTGAAATAAAATAGGACCTCTACATTCCATCTGTCCCTGACCAGGGGGGCTTGAGCCCATTTCTGTGTACAACCCCCACCCACATTTTCAGGCTCATCCATAAACCTCACATAAATCACACTCTTGGGCTCATGGGATACATGCTCCTTCAGACTTGTCTGCCCTTTGAGGGATAAACTCAGGGAAGAGGCTCTCACAGAGCCCACTGGGGCAGGAATTGTGGAATCCTAGTGCCTGCAGCACAGTCCAGATTGTATAGACCCAGAAGGGACAATACCTTTGCCCCTTTAGACTGCTTGCCCCATTAGGAGGTGCTCACCAAGGGGGCCAGATTGGTGCCCTGGAAGAAGTGTAGGCTAAGGTGGGATATCTCTTTCTGGGCCTTAGCTCACTGGTGTCACTACATTATTTTTCCTTCTGCCACCACAACTGTAACAACCTTTCAGTCAGCCAGGATCTAGGAATAAAGATAACTTGCAGATTTTCCTAAAATGAAAACACACATATATCATGATCAAGAAATATTGTTAACGTAGAGGATCATTTGTTACAGAAGCATAACCTAGCCTTTCTGTACTGGTCAACATATATGTGTATGACTATACATGTGAACATGTGTGTATTTCTGTTTATGAGCATATATATAAAAACATGGGAATTCATCAACTAGTTTGTTAACATGAGTTACTCATCAGAGTGATGTGTTGTAGATATTGGAAGAATAGAATTAAGTGGGAAGGGTAAAATTAGTGAAAAAAAAAGGTGGGGAGGGGATAGTAAGAACACAGACTACATTTTTAGAAAGCATATGAGATAAATGCCATTTATCTAACATGACATGTCCACGGGTACTTGTGCATAAAGAGAGGCCTGAAAAGGTGGCCCCTAAACGTTAATGATCTTTTCCGGGTGGGTTACCAAGTGATATCTTACTTAGAACTTTATGTAATTTGAATTGTCTAAATGACCATGTTATTTAAGGAGCAAGAAAAACAACAACACAAAGCCACACTCTTGACAGAGGAAACAAAGACTCATCTGGGAGAATCCGAGTCAGTTTCTCTCCTTGAATTAAAACGGCTGGATTTCCTTCCAGGCCCAGTGACTATGGCCTTCTTTCTTCTGGTAAACTGTGGTTTGTTCCCAGAATCTACCCAGCATCCAACAGTTCTGTTGGCTAGAAAGCATGGCGTTTTTCTCAGTTTCCTTAAATAAACTGGCTAATTTGTAATTCAGGTATTTATGTGCACTGTCCATAGGGGCGCACTGACTTGGTGCTGAGGGTGTATTTTTGGCTTCGGTTGATTCAGCCTCCTTGCGTAAAGGGCTCCTGATAATAGTCAGACTTGCCTTGCAGGCTGATTTCACAATCAAGAGATTTATCTGGGGAGAGAATTTAGGAATCATTTATGGAGATGTGGAATTGATGTTGTAAAAATCACAAGAGGGAAAAGAATCTCCTCCAGCATTACTTGCTTCTGGCCCAGACCGACCTCCCAGATGCACCCTTTCAGTCAGTGTTTCTGTTTGCCATTTCGAAATGTGGGGTGACATTAAAGGAAAACATGGATTGTGCTCTAAAGTAGATAATAACATAATCAAGATAATGTAACAAAATAAAATAGTAAGATAAAATGGCATAACATAAGCAGTATGAAGGGACAAAAATAAAAGTCAAGAATTGAGCAAATGTGATAAAAGTTAGAAAGCAGACAACAAAAACTAGAAACTGAAAGATTAAAAGTAAAAAGCACTTACTACTAGAGGAGCAAACTAAGTGAAGCCATAAGGTAGAATGTATAAATTAACTTCGGGAATGTAATGCAAATGGTTAGAATCATGATTGAGGACAGCATTCAGGCATGAACTGGGACCTTTTGGTCTGGGGCTGCTGAAAACAGTCCCTGAACAGCAGGCGTGATTCTTCTTTCTCCGCCTGAAGGTTTCTGGGTTCGAAGCTCCCACGTGGGTGATTTCAGGGGACCGGAGCCCTGAGGTTTTGGCCATGAACTTCTTCTTGTGTTTTTCCTATCATAACCTCACCCATCACTTCCAGTCAGGCAACGTGGAACCCAATAATCCCCAAACATTAGACTGATGCAATCTTTATTTAAACACATCCTCAAATATTTGCATTTCTTTGCACTAGTTTCATTGGGTAAAGGGAAAGAATAGCATAAAACTTAAACTCAGCAGAATCTCCTACGTTTTACACTCAGCCCTTACTCCCATTTTCAATTAGATTCTCCCAATTTGTGAAGCAAGTAAAATTGGTGCTTCCGTGCCAATACCAATTCATACTACAAAGTTATAATGTTTATTTCATTTTAGATACATGAAGTTCTTAAAAGTCTGATTTTCCTCTCATTATCTACTATATAATGCATGTGGTGCAGACTGGTTTGGGTCTCCAAAATCTATGGGGAAGGAGAAGTTAGGGGGTGGAGAGATTGAACAAAAAAGAAAAAGGATTAATGGACATGGACAACAGGGTAGTGATTGCTGGGGGGAGGGAAGCATAAGGAAACTAAATGGTAATGGAAAAATATAACATAGATTATATATGTATATATTTTAAAAATCTATGAATAATTTTACCAAGGTGTGAAGTCAGCATTTTCATTTCAGTTCTCTAAACAAATGAGAACAAACCTTTCTTAAATGGAATGTATATCACAGAGGTATAAACAATGTACAGGCTTTTTCTTACTTGGACTAGCTTGAGATCATTTTATTTGATCAAACTGCAATGATTCTGTTATAAGCAAAATGATTTGCATTTAACAAACATCCTGGAATAAAGTTCTACCTTGACCTGAGTCCCAGTGAGCTAAGTCTGTTACAGTAAGCCTACGTGTTGCACCTAAACGGTACCACGTGCGTGTATTCCCTGTAAAGAGGTAGTAGATGGTAAGCATCAGACTGGAAGTGGTGCACAGGAACAACTGTGGTTCAAAGGATCCTGAAATCTGGGCAAATTTGAGAAGGCCTGTTGCCTAGTAGGAGAAGGCCAGCAATGGGGCCACTTGGAGAAACATTTATTGACTATTGTCTCTGATTCATTCATTTCTGAATTAGTGACTATCTTCCTTAGGGTAAGATTTCTGCAATATTTCTTTGGAAGTAGTTGTTTATTCAAGAACAACAACAAACCTACCCAGGATTGTCTCTGAAGGATGAGCTAAGGTTAATATTTTCCTTCGACATTTTGAAGCTAGGATGAGCTTATCTCAGAATAGTCCAGACTGGTTTAAACTGGGTTTGAGGTCTCAGTTCCAAGGCAAGCCAAGGTATGGGAGGACTTACTGGAAGCTGAGAAAACACAGGCCTGGTGGTGCCACCACACACATGCGATGACGACATTGCCAGGCAGAGCTCTGGAGCCACCCTGAAAGAACCACAGAATGCAGCGTGTAATGAAGGGTCACCTGCATTGCCAGGGTCATTGGTGCTCTTCCTATGTCCTGACTCCCTTTGCTGAACTGGGCTAACACGGATTTCAGATGCTTGCAGGACAAGTATGCTTAAAACACACACACACAAATACACATTCCTGATTTCCACCACTCTGAGGAATGGTACTGTTAGAGTTTATTTTGAATTCCCTACCCTCACAAGTTCTTGACAACAACACAGTCATGGTGGTAGAGCAGGAAGGTCCAGTTCACCCCATTGTAGTACATTATTGATCTCAAACAAAACAGCACACTTTCTACAGGAAGCATTTAGCTCTACAGCATACTCAAAATTATTATTTTGAACCCTGGTCTCCTGATCACGTATTTATGTGAGGAGGAACTTGGAATAGTTTGTATAATGGCTTATACATTTTTCTATATCCTGAAGCAGATCAGACCCTTCCTCTGGAATCATGGGTGGTACTGGTATCACCTGTAACTCCCCTGCTTTGCTCAGTGACCTGGATTGTGTCCAGTGCTTAGAAAAGTCCATATGCTCTCTGATTTACCCTGTACTTCTGAGGCTGGCACCCTACAATGGGGAGAAACCATTGGTTCAGAAGACCAAGTATATTCACCCCTTTGGTCTCACTTCTACAGTTCAGCCCAGCTGCAGTTTCAAGAACAGGTGTTGATGTCTGTTTTGACTAATCTTTTTATTATCCCGCTGACTTCTTCGCTCTGCCCCAAGGACCCTTTTATGTAGCTGCAGCCTTGAAGCCTGCCACAGTGACTAAGAAGACACCAGAAGGGTTAGGCCAGGCTCGCTGGGTTCCCAGAGCTGCAGAGATACAGTACCTGAGGGGTCAAGAGGAACATTCTGCCAAGGAACTCTATGAAAAGCCCACTGTGATGCACACTTGATTTTGCAGGAGCCTCTGTACGTCTTTGCCCAGCTTGCATTAATGGATAATGTTTGGTTTAACTCGCTTCTTTAACAGCCTGGCCATGACCCCTCAACCCCACCCCACCTCCAGACTAGGCTGCTCATAAAACATCCCAGCGGATGCTCAGCATTTGCCAACAAATTTCCCTGTTTGTATTTTCTTGCACCTCTTGCATTCCCATTTTCAGATTCATCTTCCCCTGGCTCTGCCTCTACGAGCCCCAGCTGCCTGTTCTCTGAACTTCTGGTCCTAGAATTCTGATCATCTGATGTATTCCACACAGTCCTCCCCTCTTTTTTGCTACTATCTATTTACTTCCGTAGCTGGGTACCATTTTCACAGACAATTCATTCCAGGCATGTCTCACTTGACAGGCAGGTATCGTGCAAGGCTAAGACCAAGAGAAAATTGGTGAAAATGATTCCGTCCAATGTAAATTTGCTCAAGCCAGTTCTAACTTTAACAAAACAGGTTCAAAGGGATTCAAACTAGGTGGGAGTAGTTAAAATTTATCTTTTAATAGCAATCACAGTTCAACTTGGAGATCCATTCCCCTTCATCTAGTTTAAGTTCAGGTCAGCACTCTATTTAATATGCAATAGGGATAAATTAAAAGAGGAATGTTTTCCTCTTTTGGCACCTTAAGATCTTGTGACTGTGAAAGAATTAGTTACTCAAAAGTTGTTCATATTTATATCATCAACGTATTTTGAGCCTAAGGTAATAGGATTTCGAGAAACACCAAGTGAAATAATTTGATCAGTCCAATGGGAAGAGGTTACCTGGAATCTTGGAAAAATAAAGATTAGAAAAATACATACCAGTTTGAACAGTATTCCTTTGACTATGTAAATTTAAAGGTAAAATCATTCATGTCTGAGAATATGAAGTCAGAATGCAGCATAACTTTAAAATCCAATATTATTAAAGGAAATGTGGAAAAAACAGAGAATGTTGAAACTATGCGAACTATTTCCATTTAAGATATAGTTCTTAAACTTCCAAGTTTTGACCTAAATTTAAAATATCTAATCAACACCAAAAAGTATATATTTTAAGCACAAAGTTGTTCCAAAGTCTAAAGAAAGGAGTCTTTTTATATTAAAAATATAAAGAAATATGGTGGAAAAGTTATTTTTCTTTTAAATAATACTCATATCCAGGTTTTGTTGTGTTTTTTTTTTTAACCTACCTAAACATCTTTTCATGCACCAGGTTTTTTCAATCAACTTTTGGCAACATATCTTAAATTCAGAATTGAAACTGTTCCACTGAAGGCTCCCAGAAAAGAGAAAATGAAAAATTAAGTGCTGATTTCAGGCTTATTGAAGTCTCTGCCGAAATCTGCTTTTGAGAATTAATCGTGCCAAAGTTATTTCATTTGTATCTTATTTAACATTTGGCTGAAATGAAAGAATAGAAATTATCTTATCACATCTTTGCCTCCAGGGCCAGCAATTTCCCTTCAGTGAATGCCTCCTAAGACAATAATTTTTTATAGAAAAGTGATGTTTCTATTAGGAAACAAATATTCTCTTGGTTTCTGCAGGAGATGTCTCTTCACACTTAGTGGATAAATGCTGCTTAACCTTTGTGCTGCCCTTTGTGCAAAGCTTAGTACTTCCGCACTTCTTGTTCACCAGGCAAAACAATCGTGTTACTGCGTAACATTCTGCCACTAAGATGTGACCTAAGTAGAGAAAATAAGTGGTATCACCAGAGGAATCTAAGTGATTTGAGGGCAAGCACCTTAGGAAGAAGGCGAAAACAATATATGACTGAATCAGAACATTAAGAGATGGAAAATACCTTTGCAATCATTCAATACAGACTTTTTTTAGTTAGGGTCAACAAAATTGAAATCTAGATACTTTTGGATTGTGCTCCAAATCACACAGATTGTTTAAGGCAAGAATGAAGCCCCACTTGCAGAGTCCTGTTCTGGAAATGAATAAAGCAAATGTTCAGTGCACTTTGAAGCAATAAGGAATCTCTGAAGTTGTTCAGTTGCCCACCAGCACTGTCAGTCACGCTGTTTATTGTGAATATCATGATTTAGTTAGGGGAAAAAACACTTCTGTTTCCATTGAAGTTGGGCCACAAATATTCAAACATACAGTTGGTAGAAAGCTAAATTTCCATCAAAGAATCATGTTTTATTTAGCTGATTTTCCCCATACAATCCAATGGCTGAGCCAGCCAATTTTGAACTTCATTTAAGGGAAATATTGGATAGCCCTGGGTGATAATAACAATTGCTACATGTGATTTGTGAAGCTTACTACAATTCTTCAGATTTAGTTTCATTTCTGAGATATGGCTAAGATGGTAGTTTTCAACCTTGAGTGAATATTTATATCACTTAGGGGGCTTTGAAAGAATGAATGGGTATATCACATGGGTATCAGGTTTTATTTTGGAAGCTCTCTGGGTAATTTTAATATGTAGCTAAGTGGAGACCCACTGAGTAAGAAAATGTGGTTAGTGCCATTGTAGCTGATTGGAGGCCCTTGGAAGTCTCAGTGGCCCCTCCAGTCCTCTTAAGACTCTATTTCTGCTTTTGTGTCTCAAAGTTAATGTGGTGGGCTACACTGTTCGGTGGTCTCTAAAGTGGGGTGTGATTTCATTTCTGCTTTTACCCATAAGGACCCTTCCTGTCCCTGAGGAATTCCTATTGGATTCTAGTATTCTTCTGTTCTAATGTGGCCAAGGTGTGGGGAATATAAGAACCACGTTCTACTGGGTGGGAGTTCCCCACGTCCCGCTGCCTGGCCACTGGGGGCGCACACATCGATATTCTGCAGCAGACTTCCAGTCTAAGCAGGGCTGTGACACATCCTTTTTGTATTTCTTTTAGACCTTGAACACAGTTTGATATTGTTTTGCATGTTGTTGTTTTTGCATGATTAAGATACTTAATCATATGAGTAACAAAAATAAATAAAAATGGATCAGGTGACCATGTGAAAGTACCTGCCAGTAGCCCAAGTTATAAAAGGAGCTTGTTGAGTTTTTCTCTCTTCTGAAATTAACCCTAGAGTAATACACCTATTCCATTTGCAAAATATGGTATACCCTTCCACTACTCTGATTATATACTAGCTATCCTCCATATTAACCATTGTAAATAAATACATCCCTGATACTAACTTTAAAGCTTTCTGGGTAAAGTTACCTATGTGGGGTGCAGCGCATTTGTATGTCTAAACCTACCCCTGGGACTTTCAAGATGGAGTTAGTACAGAAATCATGTTTTCTTTGGTTCAGAGTATTTTATATCAATGTCACTTCTCTCCTGTTTGGCCGTCCTCCAGCTTCTGGTGCTGTCTCAGTCTTGGTTTCCAACAATGAGTACTACATCTATCCCATGGGTTGGTTTGCAATTCGAGTATCTCAGACATTATCTCCCAAATTTGGGGGAAAACTAGCATTGTTTTATATCGAGGTAATAAAAATTAAGTAGCCACCCATGTAATTATATTTATATTGATAATAAGGTAATTAATCAATTTCACAGGTTGTAACAGACCTGATGACCTCTCTTTCTAACACTCTTTTGTAATCCTCTTTTAGTTGTCTGGAATGTCATTCATGCAACATGTAAATATACTCACACTAGTTAATTTAAACTAACATATTTTTCATAATGTAAAGGACATGAAGAAGTATAAGAAAAGAGATTTATAATAAAATCATATGTATGTCAATATGAAAATGCACAGTCAGCGTCTCATTAAAAATTAAACACTCTCACGCATTTCCCAGATATACTGCAACGACCAGTCTTGCCTCTTTGAGAGGCCTTGCCTGTCACCTGTGCTTCCCACTATAATGCCCCGTCCCAACATCCTAAATGTCTCTGCCTCTTAGTTCTCAAACTCTCCTACTTCCTCCACAGTGCCTGATTTTTCTCCTGGCACAGCAGCCATGTAACTGTTTCTCCAGGTCCTTCTGCCAACGCTGATAGGCAGCCCATTGAATTCTCGCACTGGAGTTTGATGCAAAAGTGTTCACTCAGGTAAAGAGGGGAGGGTCTTGAGAGAGTTCAAAGTCATTTAAGAAAATAGGCAGTGCTTGTTGGGTACCTTGACAATTTTCAGAAGAAAAGGCCACCTTTAAAAAAGTTTCAATTCTGAGCTTTCACTGGTCTAGCTCACTATGAAAGAGCTGGGAATCTTGGTTCATACTCAAAAGTTCCTATTTCTTTCGCTAAGCTTCTGATTTGACAGCTCTGGCCGAAGCGGCTCTGGGCAGCCAAGTTTCACATTTTAACAATCTGACCTCTTTGACAGAAAACAAGCAGATCTGTTACAGATTGAAAGAAAATGCGTTTGAGAACCATGTGAATTACTGTTTTTACCAAACTGTTTACTCGTTATGTATTTAAAGGTCACCAGTACACATCAGTGTTTCAACTTTCTGGGAATTTCTTCAGTGCTGGTAACTTAAATGAGGCTGCCCTGTTTTCCATTACTAGCTGATATTTTTAAGTCTGTGAGTTCCAAACTTCAAACTTAGGAGAACAGAAGAGTTTGGTTCCAACATTCTGAATCATAGCAAAGAGGTTTCATATTCCTAAGAGGACCGCAGGAATCGGATGTGATATTACCCGCCTCAGCCATCAGTATTATCCCAAACAAGAGACTCATATTTTTACCACGTTGGGCTCAGTCTGAGGGGTGTAAGTTTCGGTAAGAACGGTGCCCAGTTTCTGGTCAAGCAGGAGGAAACGTGGTCTGTCAATAGTTTGTTTTTGTTCTCTCTTTTTAGAAGCACTGCTATGTGGGTGGAAGAAGAAAGTTATTAATAGTTTTTCTCCACATGATTAGGGTTTACCATATTTTAAAGTGTGTCACTATAAACAAGATTTTCCTTTGCAATTAAAAAGAAACCTGTCACATATCATCACAATTATAATCAAACTTGTTCTTTTTGTCTTTCTTTTTTCCCCCAAATGAATGCTCTATCATCTGTCACTCTGGGCAAGGGGCTTGAGGAAGAAGTTTGCTAGGGCTCTAGTGTTTCTTACACTTCAATATGCACGAAAGCCACCTGGGATGCTATCCAAAGGCAGATTCTGGTTCAGAATGTCTGAAGTCCCGCACTAACTGTGGGAAGTATTTGGTGATGCTGAGCTGCTCCAGGAATTTTGTGACCCCTGTTCTGGGGCCCTGTTAATGCAACTCTGCTTCCTGGACCACATGAGCCTCAGCATAACTCAGAAGCCTGTTAGAAATGAAGAATCTTAGGCCCCACTCCAGACCTGATGAAATCAAAGCCCACATTGACAAGATCCTCAGGTGATTTCTGCATTAAACTTTGAGAAGCTCTACCTAGACAGTTTATTCCTTAGTTCGTCTAAATCAGTGATTCAACCTCAGCTGCCTGTTATAATCAACCAGGAGCTCTTTAAAAATCTGATGCTCAGAATGAACCTCAGAGTAATTCCATGAGCATCTCCAGGGCTGTGGCCAAGGCATCATTATTTCTAAAACTCCCCAGGGGATTCGAATGTGAGGGCAAGTTTGGGAATCACACGGTAGATGGAACTGGAGAGGGAAAATGTGCTCTTGCATTTTTGCCAGTCGACGAAGGTTTGGAGGCCCTCATTTTCTCTGTGGCCACCCTATTAGACGATGTGTCATCAGCCATTGGGCCAACAGGAAACACTTGGGGCCAGAGAGTCAAATTGCTTAACTCCACTGGGTTTTAGGAACATAACACACTTTTTGGCTCTGATACCTGGCCTCACTTTACTCTTGCTTTGTCGTTTGCCAACAGGAGCTAATTCTTCCTGTGTTCTGCTACTGCTGGCTGAAGACCTTAAAAATATAGCCCGTGGGCATTTGGGTTATTTCACCCTATTTTCACTGAAAACTGGTATATTCTGTTCTCTGTGAAGATTCTAATGGGAGCAAAAACATCTTCTGCATCGATAATATGTACCAGGGTGCAGACTAAGCTGCTTGAGAGAGATAAACAGGACATAATTTAACAGATATGAGAGCTAGTTTATGTGGTAGATTAAGCTGAATAAAGTGATGTCCTTGACCACGTCTGGGGTCACTTTCCCTAAAAGCAGAGATGAGACTTGTGTGGGCACGTCAGCTGGAACACTTGCCCTTACATGTCTGTCCTAACATACTCAAGCGTTTAAACCTTCCCTAGGCCGGTCAAGGGTTTGTAGTTGATTGTTGATTTTTGGGGAAAAAGTCATGCATTACTCATGGATGAAGAAATGTTAGATTGTCATCATTTCTTGGGGTAACAAAGACTGCTTTTAATTCTAGATAATGTTTCTTAGCATTATGTTCCAGGAAAGGGTGAACTACATTTCTACCTACTTACCATGGGAATTTCTGTAGGCATAAGAGCTGTGATGTGTGCAGTTCTGGCAGGAGAAGCAGAGTTTATGAGGATGGAATTTATCCCAAATCCCTCCTCAGAGACAAGGAATATGCCTGAAAGATTTTTTCTTCCTTTGTCTCTTTGTCAGCTTTTAAATTTATGTAACTCTTTGATTGAACTAATACCATCCATCAGGCCAAAAGTTCCCATAAGCTGACCACCTGTTGCGTGATTCGGATCTCTTTCATTTGTCCTAAGTTTTATTACTCCAGTAAGGCCGAATCTGTTGATCGTGTTCCCCACCATCCCGATTCCCATCCGCAGAGGTGGTCAGTCACTCCCAGCACCTCGGCAGCTCTGTCAAGAAGCGAGGATCCCTGTGCGACGCCTGCCACCCTGTGCCAGCTTTCCTGAGGATGGCAGCACAACTCCATGCAGCGTTCCAGACGCCATTGTGATTGTGGTCAGGACACAGCTTTCTCATTGGTCCCTAACATTTGTCCCCACTGTGCCCAGGTTTGTGTTAGTTTGGGGATAAAGAGTTTTGCTTTCCTGGGGTTTGTATTCTGCTGGATGTGTTGGGGACAAATCAATTCCTCCCAGGCCCTTTTCCCAGCTACAGCTAGGAGGCCAGTGGCATCGCCCTCTAAGGACCAGAGGGATTATTTTTCCCTAACTCTAGTACCCAGAGCAGACAAATTAACCAAATAATTACTAAAGGGTCCTTTTCATGGGGCTGGTGGGACCCAGACACAATTTCCTCAGAAGCCAGATGGAGTGAGTGGTCGTGTAAGAGATATAAGACTCCACAATACCCTTTTGTTAACTAGAGGTACTGTGTTGCATACAGATCTCTAGAGTTTATTCTTCTAGCACAACTGAAACTTTATTCCCAAGTAAACAACTTCCCGTTTTCCTCACCCCCAGCCCCTGGGAGTCACTATGGTATTCTCTGTACCTATTGGTTACGACTACTTCGGGCATTTCATGTAAGTGGAATCGTATAGTATTTGTTCTTCTGTGACTGGCTTATTTCACTCAGCACACATAATGCCCTCTACATTCATCCACGTTGTCACAAACATCAGGATTTCCTTCTTTTTTAAGACTAAGTAATATTCCATTGTGTGTGTAGACCACAGTTTTAAAATCCACTATTCTGTACATGAACACTTGGGTTGTTTTCATATCTTGGCTATTGTAAACAGCGCTGCCATGAATATGGGACTGGAGATAATCTCTTCTGGAGCCAGATTTCAATTTTCTCTACTTTTAATTTTGTAAGGAAACTCCATACCATTCTCCATGGTTGTTGCAAGGTAGATCTCCCATTAAGTGTTCTTATCACCAAAAGACCAACCAACCAACCAACCTGACAAACAACAACACAGGACACAGAAGGCTCTGGGGGGGGCGTCTGGTCCTTTGAGTGCGGTGAGGGTGCCATGGGTGTTTGCACATACCCAAACATAGGAACTGCACGCACCAAATATGTGCGGTTCTTCGTGTATCAATCATATCTCAATAATTCTGGTAAAAAGGGGAGAGATATATAAGCAACTCTCAAGCATGGCTTTGTGGCTGAAGGTGAGAAGGCTACAGTGAATCTTAAAAGGCAAGAGTCGAAACGTTAAGAAACAGGATATATGAGTGGTACCAACACATTTCAGTGAATGCTGGACCTCTGCGAGGGAAACTTGCTGGTGTTAAAAGCTGTGCGCCTAAAAGCAGCTGGTAGTACCTGGTTAAATACTGCTGTCTCCAATTATCTAAGACCTTTCTCTTCCAGGCAAGTATAGGTTTAATCCTGAGCCATTGCAAAATATTGTAGGGACACCATCTCACTCAGGTTGAAACCAAAACAGGGCTGGCCCTTCATGATAGGCATGCTAACCCTGAGCAGCATACTACCAAAGGCCTAAATTAGCAATAATATATTACAGAGCAAAATTCAGATTTGTTCTTTGTTAATTTAATAGCATTGTTTGGATGCCTCAAGAGACTTGGGGGGCAAGGTAAATGAGGTGAATAAGATGATTATGCACACCAATCTACTAATTTATACACATATATAATACATGTAGTATATATGCTTATATATATTTTATATTTATGTTTATACACATATATATTTTTTTCAGAATAACGAAGGAACACTGTGTGCATGCTGCTTCACATAAGACCTGGGTTTTGCCATTATTTTGTGCATTGTCATCTGAACATCTGCAGTGTGAATTGCTCTCATTTTATACTAAAGAAAGTGCAAGGTGAAGCAACCTTTATCATTGACATTTGTGGTTAATGCTTTTCCAGATGTTACTTTTCCATTACCCTACAGTGACTTTGTTTGTTAAGACATTCCTGCTCCTAAGGAGGAAACTTATTAATTGGTGAGCAATACATTTTATGTGGTTTTCTAATGAATATATTCCAATTCTGGTTAGTGCTGTCTTAACAGAGATGCCTTCTCTTTCAGCACAAGGAGGGTAGAGTTTCAATGCCATGTAGTGGAGGCAAATTTACACCTCCACTACATTTTCTTACTGAAACAAACATTCCTCCAGTCATCTCTTAACAACTCAGTTTCCAGCAGTTTCCAAGTCCCATGACATTTCTCTCCATGTGTCTATAAGTTGTCCATGTCCTTCCTTCAGAGTTGGATAAACTGCAGTTTAAATTCTTGCCTTGTCACTTTCTCACTGGTGGCTTTGGACAAACAATGACTCATCTCTAAACTCTGCTTTTTAAATCTGGAAAATGGGACAAACAATATTTGTGTTGTAGGTTTGTTGTGAGAACCATTCAACATGAAAAATGAATGTAGAGCATTTAACAGGACCCTGGTCCATAAACACATAACATATTAGAGATACACGTGCACATAAGGGTATAAACGCAGAGCTGTGCACACAGATGCTCATGTATACAACTGAGCTGACATGAACGTCACCCTGCACATGTGGTGAGTGGAGCCTTCTGCATTGCTCTCCTACACAAGCTGGTGTGTGTCTCTGGGAGGTTTTGGATAGCTTTCTCAGCCTAAATGTCATCAAAGAGTATATGAACTGCTGAGAAGAGGGAGAATACATTAATTCTTTCATGGCCAGGAAAGAACTCCTATTGCCCATGAATAGAGCTGAAAATGTGTTGTAGGACAGAGACTTTTTAAAGTTTCATTTCAGTCCACTTGTGTCCGAGATTGTTCTGAATAAGTGTGCCATGACCTCACACGCTGTGTAAAGAGACCCATAGAACGGGGGCCGGAGATTGTGATCAGCAGCACCTAGTCCAAGCTCATTCCCACAGAAGAAAACTAACACCTAGAGAGCTAGAAAAATGATGCTTGAGGTTTTCCACACTGAATTTGAGTACAGACTTACTTGCCTCTTCATGTTGACGGTTCTGAAGAATTTCATTTCCTCTTAGGGCTTGTGTGATCATAACCAAAAATATTTTGAAGACAATGCAAACTGTCCAGTCAGGGACATATGGAACAAGTTTCTAAAGATGAGCTATCTCAGGACCTACTGAATACTTTCAACTGGAAGTCAGAAAACATGGCAGAAGCAGTAAAAGGTCTAACCACTTTTTTTTTCAAAGGTCATGTGTGGTGGTAGATTGATTAGTGTGAATTTGTGAAGGTAAGAATAGTATCTCATCCCATTTGGAAGCTTGGCTAATAGGAGGCCCCTCAAAGTCTGTGTTGTGCAGCCCCTAGAATACTCTAACTTCCCAGTAAATGTGTGAAGCACTTACCATATGCTGGGTAAATGTTCAACACATTAAATTCGGAGATTGTCATCTACCAGGCCACTCGGTACCATGACGATGACTTCTGGGCCATCGTGATCATAAATTCTCCAATGTGGAAGAAAACAAGGAAGCAATGAAGAGAGTAGGGAGATTTTTTCCCACATCTGCCTTATTCCATAAAGTACAATTTACATACAAGTGCATAAAATGGAAAGAACACAAGCAGAGAAATCACATTTGGAACATCATTAAAGAAAAATCCATTTGTAATGTGTTTGTGTTCAGGAGTTTTACCCTTGGCAAAACAAAACTTGTTTCTGAAAGATAAAACGTTTATTTTTCAAATGGCTTCAAAGCCAGTGAGTCTACAGAGCCGTTACCAATATCATCTGAATGTATTAATTTGTAAGTGAATACAAAATATGTAAACCTGAACCTTCTCAATTCCCATGTGACATAAAATTAATGGAAAATATATTTTATAAGTACTTCTGGAATGGACTCATTTTATAAGTAGCCTGCTATGTGAAGAATCAAAAATACACCTAAATTTGCATATCTTTGGTCATGTTTTTATTCGTTGCTTCTATAGATGCTGAGAGCCTGCAGTGTTCCCAGGCAGCAAGCAATTGTCATTGACGGCCTGAAAAAAAAAAACTCCCTGAAGGACTTTGAAGAGTGGAAATGGAAATTAAGAAAATGCTCTCTTGATACTTTGTATCTTCTTATCCCAGGTTACTTTGTGTGGCGCGATTAGCTATAGCACGCCAGGGGCGCCACTGATAAATCAGCTCTGTTTGGCAGCATCTGACAAACCAGTCAATGATGTTATCTCCCTTCCATCAGCCATTTGGAAAACTCATTGATATATTTACTGCATTTGCAATTACGCATACTTTTTTCCCCTTCCTTGTCTTGGTTGTAGTCTTGGGCCTTTATGTTAAATATGGTATGTTGTTTGTTTCATACTTTATAGGGAATTACAGTTCATGGCTCCTAGATCTGTATCAGCTTTCTGTGATGCTTAGTTTCTCATGTGAAATAGTCTGCATAAACTCCAATAAACACTTGAAAAGGCTTTAGGACCATTATAAACATTAGTAGAAATAGAGGGTTGCTATTACTATGAGTCATTCTAAGAATCCCAGATGCTTTTTATGTTTTCTAAGTGTGCTGAACAAAACCTCAAATGTTAGAAGCATTGAGACATGACTCTTTCAGAAATCAGATTTTGGAAAACTAGATTGATGTTCCAGAAGCTCCTCATATAAGAATACAGGCTTGACCTACTCTGTGATCACAAAATCCTAGAAATTGTCTTAAGAAGTTATCTTAAAGGATGAAGGTGAGCTGTTAAGTACTTATGAGAAGGTGGCCCATACCTTTACGAAGCACTCCATCATTTCAAACAACTTCCGATGCTGGGAATTATTATTCAACACACGCATATATATATATATATATTATATATATATATATATGCTTCTTGTACCTAATATGCTACATAACCTATAAGCTTATATAAACTAAATTTGCAGGTGAAATTTAGTAGATAGCTAGTGTGGTAAGCATAAAGTGAAAATCCTCCTCGGTCTAGCCAGGAGCAAAGAACAAAACTTTTTCAAGCCCTGGCCAGGTGGCTCAGTTGGTTGGAGTGTCGTCCTGTACACCAAAAGGTTGCCGGTTCAATTCCCAGTTGGTGCGCCTACATGAGGCCACTGATGGATGTTTCTCTCTCCTTTTCTCTCTCAAATATCAATAAACAACAACAAAAAGCTTTTTGCAAAAATAACTATACTGATATTATGTAAAGAGTGCTTTTTATGTAATGGATGCTTTCCATTTTCTGTTCTTTTCACATTATATTTCAGAATATCATATCAATTATATGTATTTTACTAAAAGATAGTGGTCATAAATGCAGTTTGAAAATACTCCTTGTCTTAGTCCCCATCCTGAGGACTGGAAGACTTCCTTGCTGGGGATACAACCGTTTCATGCTGGTTGAAGAATGGTATCGGAACTAGGAAGGCAAATAAGACTAGGGGGAAAAAAAACAAAGAAAGGAAAATGGAGCAAAGATTTCAGGGCAAATAGTAGGTTAGAAGATCACCCAACAGGCTATAATTTGGAGCAGAATATTTAGGCAAGCTACCTAACCTCTCTGATTGTGGGCATTTCTGGATTCCTTATAAGTTGTTATTCTACTACTCATACATTCTATATATCTATCCTTATTATTACATAGTTCTCCCAATTACCATTAGAAGGTTTGTTTAATGTTATCATTATTTTTGAAGAGGTTTAACCGAGGGAGCCTGGGTTGTGAGTGTCGGCGCCCTTGCGGCTAGAACGAAGCCCTTCCTCTCCAGAGCAGTGCGGGGGGCAGGGACTATACCTGCAGCACCAAACTCGAGTATACTAGTTCAAACAGAGAGGGGCTTCCTTTTGTCTCATAGGTCAAGCCTAGAAGTGGGCAGTCCAAGACAGGTGAAGATGTTATAAGGACCACACCAAACACCCAGGATTCCTATTTCATTACCCTTACCGTGAACCTTAGCCTAAGTCCTCTCAAGGTTCCGTAGTCTAACTTCGGGGTTACAGCAGAGTTTCTCAGCCTTGGGACAGTTGGCATTTGGAGCCTGACAATTTATTGTGGGGGCTGTCCTGTGCACTGTAGGGTACTCAACAACATCCCTGGACTCTACCCAATAGATGCCAACAGCAGCCCCCTCCTCCCTGCCCACCAGCTGTGACAACTGAAAATGTCTCTAGACATTGCCAAACAACCCCCTGGGGGCAATATCGACCCTGTTGGAGAACCACAGGGTTGATAAAAGCCCACCCTCACCCTTCACTGACAGAGAATCGTACTTATGCCCAGAGACAGGAAACAGGTCCTGTGAGAGCCAGACGGGGCCCTCCAGTGTGTTCAGGTCTGCTGGGCTCCAGCCTTGAGAGTGCACATTAAAGCAGGCCCCCTCCGTTAGCTGGGGGGCTGACATCAGGGAGGAGAGAGCAGCAGGACAAGAGTAGAAATGCGGGCAGTCTGCCCCTTGGTCAGAGCCGACACACAGCAAGGACACAGCCTCCGCAGAAGGGCCAGCAGCGAGAGCTCTCACTTGACTTTGACATTGTCTTTTCTTTTCTGTGAGTCATTTTTTAGCAGAATATTTCATCTGCGTTGAGAAAGCAGTAAATAATTAAGCTAATTTGTGAAAGTGGTCCAAAGAAGGCTGCAGATCCCATAATTCTACCAGTAAAGCCCAGCACAAAGGCGTGGCTTCATCAACATAATGTGCTGCATGCGGGGCTGGGGGGGACTGACTTCAATTATTCAGCCCCGGCATCTGCAAGGTCAGTTTGGCTTTTACAATTTGATTATATTTTGGATTAGCGTGCACTTCGTTGTCAAATGTTTCCAAGGCCACAATGAATTATTTAAGCACTCTTCAAATTACTGAAATCCACGCTAATTAGTAAATAACTTAGGCTGGGGACAATGACTACAGATGAATCCATATTTCTTATGTCGTCTCTGCCCTAACCAAACTTTCATATCTTTCCACTTTTGTCTTTTAGTTATTTTTCTTCTGCTTTCATTCTCCACCCCTGATCTCTTTGCCTTCGTCCTCTGTCATGCTGACGGTCGCTGGTCCTCACTGGGGATTCTGTGCTGTCCTGGGGGTTTAGCTATGGGTCTGTGTATGTCTGGGAAGTTCGTGGAAAGTCTTCCCCAGGACTTTTGAAATCCATGAAATGATTTACCAGGTTTTTCATGGATGAACCTGCTTTTCTTTGCAAACCCCACTCATCCAACCCAGATTCCCAAATGGTTCTTGACCTGAAAATGATTAAGAGCCAGTAAGGAGCCTTTGCCCCCAAGTTTCAGTCTAGAAGGCAGAGGACACGTGTAATGCAGGGCTTGCTATCTGGCAGGATTTTTGCCCTGTTTTCTCATTTAACCCACACAACCTCTAAATGATATAGGTGTTGTTTTTGTCTTAGATACTTGAGAATGCCAAGACCTGGAGAGACTCCTTAATTGCCAAGGTGATCCAGCTTTCAAAGTGGCTCAGGAGTCAGACTTTCAGTGGTTCCTTTATAGACTGACTCAAATCTCTGGCTGGTGTAGCTCAGTGGGTTGAGCGCAGGCCTGTAAACCAAAGGGTTGATGGTTTGATTCCCAGGCAGGGCACATGCCTGGGTTGCAGGCCAGGTCCCCAGTGGGGGATGCATGAGAGGCAACCACACATTGATGTTTCTCTCCCTCTCTTTCTCCTTCCCTTCCCCTCTCTCATGAATATTTTAAACATTTAGACCTTGAAAAAGATTGGACAATTGATAATGAGGCTGGAGTAGAGGAGAGGGAGGAAATAGAGATTGGCCTCACAGCACCGGTGCATTTCCCAAGGTCATGGTAAGCAGGCCTCGGTCAGTTTCCTAGAAAGAAAACGACTAGAGCAAGGACATTCTGCGTCACATTAACTCAGTGCTCTCATAGTGGGCACTATGAGTGGTGTCTGTACTTTCTGAACGCCCTGCTAACAAAAGCGCTGAGCTGACGCAGAAAGCTGATTTTGATAAGTGTTAGAAGAGGGAATTTGTAATTTCGTTTCACTAATTTGTAGAAAGCTTAGTTTTTCACATTGCTAATTCATTACAAAATGTGTTAAGCGAACTCTTCAAAATATTTATTTAATGCCAACTAACTATCCAGTACAAGTTAATGGTTGCCTTTTACACAGTGAACCTTTAAAAATTGTAATTTCACTGAATAATCCCATTTATATTGCCTACTCCTGTCTGCCATAAACAAACCATTTATTAGAATGTCATCACTTCTCACACTTAATTATTTTTGGAAAAGAAAAGCGTGACTCACCATTACTATTACCATTTTTGAAAATTTTCTTCCATTTGTTACTTTCCCCTCAAGCATTTCATACATGTCAAACATTTCCCCAAGTCTCTGTATTTTCCACATTTCCATATAGTCATCAAATGACTTTAATGGCTACATAGTATTTCATTATGTTGGTTTATGATAATTTACTTAAACACTTCATCATTCAAGATATTTTGGTTTTGAATTTGTTACAATTTTAAATGATATTGGAAGAACCTCCTTGTTCATATAATATCTTTCTTTTATTGGATTATTTTATTCCAGGAAAAGCAACTGGAAAATCTTTTCTGTGTCATGACTGATGATCTTTTATGAAAGATTTTGGGACTGTGGTCCTTTTAAATAACCACAAAAAACTTAGAATGTTATATACATTTTGACCCAACAATTACACTTCCAAGAAGCCATCAAAAAAGAATAATTTTACATGTGTGTTGAGATTTAATAAGAATTATCTTTCTCATACTTCTGTTTGCAATATGAATAAAAGGATCACAACTAGGCTTAATAACAGAATGAACTAGGCTTAATAACAAAATTAATAAATTGGAGAGGTCCTATAAAAAGGGATTGATTAAATAACTAATAGTAGAGCAATAAAATAAAAATATCTATATTCTTCTCAGAATTATATATTATAGGCAAAAATAATATGGACAGTAGATAGTAACAGTAGAATAACAACTAATATTTATTAAGCATCTAGTATGCACCAGGTCTTATGTTAAGCTCTTCATGTCCAGTGCATTGTTTTATTTTATACAATCCTGACAGGATTCTTTCATTCATCCATTTAGCAAATATTAGGTGCCTAGTACATGTCTATATTGTACTAGATGCTAAAGATACAATGCGGAACACTGTATAGTCCTACAGTCATGCTCGTAAGGCATTTGTGGACGGTGGAGCAGATGGACATTAATTCTGGAGAGGAACAGAGAGGAAGGAGAGAAGGACAGAACATAGCAGCCCCTGCTCTCCTGTCATCTTCATCACTCCTTCTTAGTCTCAAGTCTGTCTTGCTTGTAAGCGAGAGTGAAGAATGCTAGCAGCTGTAACGGGTTGGGGAGGGACCATTGGAGTTCACAGGTAGAACTTAGCTATTAAAGGCCTGAGGCTCTAGAGATGGTAAGTGGAGTCCAGTCTGGCAGCAACCCTTGGTAGTAACCTTAGGCAAATTCTCCAACTTCTAGCTCCAATTTCCTCAAATGAGATGTGGGATTAATAATAACTCCTACTTTTGAAAGTGTGATAATCAAATTATAATTCATTTAAGACTAATAACACGGTACTCCATTAACTTTAGATATTATTATTGCTAGTTCCACTTGGTGACATTTGTGACTGGAATCTGGAAGTTGATTTTTTCCCTCTTCCTGATGACAACATGCATCATTGTCGACCTCACCATCCCTTATGGTAATTATATTTCTCTTAAAGGCAACACCAGAATAACAACACTGACAACAAAAGACATAAAAACAACAAAAAATACTGTTTGGGGGAATATATATATATTTATACATGAAACAAACAATTAAAACTGTGCACACTAGATTCCACATTACAGTTTTAAGTTTCACCAGTGGTAGGAGACAAACCATTGAAAGGTAATGTGGGCTAGTCCAGGCGTTGTTTTTTAACAATACAAATATCTGGAGACACTGAAAATTTGTAAAATAGAGATAATCCCATTAAGGAGCTGCTGTTTCTAGAAGTAGACATTAAGGTAGGAATTCTGTAAGACATAAACGTTCCAAATTTCAGCCCCGTGTGGCAGTGTGGTGAGATAGAAGCCACTCCCTAGGAACCAGTAGTGACTTCTGTTTTAAAAACAAAAGAGATGTGGTTAAATTATTCTCCCTTTATCCGTAAAAGGAGCAAGTACATCACAAGACACCTGTAAGCGTTCTCCATTCCAGAATTCTATGATATTAGTATTCTAATGTAGGTAATTAGTTTAATGGTGAGATTCTTTTCTGAAATTAGTTTCGAATACAGTAAAATTGGCCTGCAGGTTGAAATTTGAGGATGTCGTGTTCCATAACATCAGCAGTACTTTTGCAACGTAAGTGTCAGTGTTGCCCGTCACTCCTGAGGGCATCAGTCATCTCCTGTAAACACCAGCATCAGCTTCTGTGACAGACAAAGAGCTGACAGACGAAGAGCAGATAAAGAGCTGACTGCTTTCACTCTGAGCTACCAGCAGAATGTTCCAGCTGACTCTTTCGTCATGTACTCTGAAGGTAAACAGTAAGCTCCGTAGCAGTCAAGTTAGATAAGCATTCTGATCACAACGGTGAGATGATGATAAAGATATTGACTTTTCGTTGTCTGTAATCTTTTGTCTGATGGAATTTAAAAGAATTTTTTATGAGAAAAAATCTATCTAGAAATTTACTCAGTTCTATGATGAAGAGTTATATGTATCTTTAAAAATTGAGATATAATTCACATACCATAAATTCACCCTTTTAAGTACAATTCAATGGCATGCACAATATTTTGAAATGAGATCAATTCAAATGCCAGATGGCACTCAATCACCACTTCATAAATGTGAGTTCCCTTTTCCTACATCAACATACAGTATTTTGAACTTGAAACAAGTGAAATGAAGACACAGGAGATAGTTGTCGTGGTTTTCTTCTGCCTTGTCCTCCCACAGGGTGCTGACAACTTCTTCAATACTACATTTCATCATTACTCGGGGCCACAGTACGTGCCTCACTCGTTTCTTTGTGATAACCAATAAATTTTACTAAGTTTCCATCAATCAGAAACAGAGGATCTCAACTGGATAATACTATATTCTCGACTAGCAAGTTATTTATTTATTTTTTTTTTGCGGGGAGGATGGTACTAAACACATAACATGAAACTCATCACACCAACCACTTTTAAGTATCACAGTTCAGTAGTGTTAAGTATGACTTGTTCTTTTTGTCCAGCATAGTGTGTGAGAGAGGGGATGAGCGTGACTATAAAATGTCTAAGTGGTTTTATTATTCCTCTGTAAGGAGGTGGTTAAATTATATTCTGATCAGGCTTATGCTCTCACAATTAGTCTTTAATTGATTTGCTTCTAGCTGATCTTTTGGAATTTCTTGCAACCAGTTTCAGATCAGGCCAACTCTTAGGGACCTTGGTTACCAGGGACCCTGGAGCTCCTTTCTAGAACACTGCAGTTATGTGATTCAGCCTTAATGGCCCTCGACGTCTCTCTGACCCCGTTCCAAATTCCAGATTCCTAAGACAGGAGTGAAATTCAGCAAGCATGGGTCCAGAAGACAGAGTGGCGGTGCTGCTGCGCCGGCTGCAGCAGTCATTCTGAATGACATGTCGGTGGAGGCAGAGTTCAGGGGCTGCTCCTTGACGTAGCGAGATTCTGAGCAGTTCACGCACCCAGTCCAGTATAGCAGGCTTTATGTATTAGGTTATGATAAAAACTAGCTTTAAAGAAAATATTTAATCAAGAGAGTGCGTGGTATTTAGTTAAGAATGTCTAGAATATTATAGTATAGATAGAATAACATTTTTGTAATCTTAAAAGAGAAAGAAAGGAGCTAATTAGTATAATTCATTTGAGACTACATCTGGTTAGAATTTTAGTTGTATAATTATAAAACCAATTCCTTAGATTTAAACAGGGACTTTTTCCCTGACAATTTCTGGTCTGATTTAAACATGAGCACATGTACTCTCATGTTGTTTGAAAGAGAAAGGGGGTTTCAGATGTTTTTCAGCATCATTTAAAGTGCACAGACTGTGATAGAAACCTTTGAAATGGGTAATTTCCAGGCACAAAGCAATTTACAATGAGGTCTAGAGTCTTCTCAAGACCCGTGGAGGCATTTCCCCAAAAGTTGATTATGATTTAGGAGAGAGAACATAGAAGCTGGCACTGAGATTTGGTCTGGTAATCACTTCTGTCACCTTTACACCAATCACCAGTTACGTGACCTTGGACACACCATTTAAAACTTTCTGAGCCTTAATGTCCTGTTCATAAAATGGACAGAATAATATCTCTATTTGATAGAATGGTGCTCAAATAGAGAGAATAGAAACTCAGTTTGGGGTAATCATATTCTCCTTATTGAATGGTGTCCAACTAAAAAGAATAATTCTCTATTTGACAGAACAGTGTTAAAAATTCATGTATATGAATATCCTTATAATGTTGCTTTCAAAAAAGTGGTGCTAATATTTTTGCTCAGTTTTTATTATAGACTCTTCTTCCTTCATAACCAACTTTACATATATCTAATATCTACTCACTACTTCATCTACCATATTTTGGTTCCTACCATCTGGCAGATACTGTGCCAAGCTATTGGGATAAGAGGGACTATCTAAAATGATCCCTGCCCTCAAGTAGCCAAACCTGAAGTCATTTGTGATTTGATCTAAGTAGCCCTCACCAGTGTTCATATGATAAAGCTGTGCCCAACAAGCGCTAACCAAAAAATCCAGAAACACTAGGTATCTGCACACGGTCTTCAAATTCAGTGGGCTATAGGCTATGCAGTCCTTCCAGTGGAGCACATAGCGAATAGCCAGCTCGAGGGGGTGATCTTTCCTGGAAAGGTATTTCTGGAGAAGGGTCCTTGCAACATTGAATTTGGGCAGCTGTATCTTCACTCATGATTGTGTATCTTTTATATAATACACTCAGATTTTAGCTCATCAGAGACATGTTTGTTTCTCTCACCTTAACTTGATTTCCAAATAAGATCACTTTCATAGGTACCAAGGTACCATAGGTACCAAATTCAATCCATAGCATCCTGATTATTTACATATATTTTCCTATTAACAAGTCATTGTTATGACACTTTGAATAACCATTTGCACATGGTCCAGGAAAATTCAATTTGGGGTAATCATATTATCCTTATTGAATAAATGGTCAAGGGAGAAGGCAGTGAGCTTCCTCCTGATGTATAAAACAGCTCAGAAAGTAAACCTTAATTGAGCTCAATAAGCTGCAGGAGCACAAGTAGAACATGTTTTCTGTCCCAAAGGCCAAGAGCATATCTTCTGCACATCAAAGAAAACCATCAATATAATGAAAAGGTGACATATGAACTGGGAGAAAATATTTTGCAAACCACATATCTGATAAGAGGCTAATATACAAAACACAAGGGACTCACACAAGTCAATGTCAAAAAACAGCCCAATAAAAAATGGGGAAAGGACCTAAATAAACATTTTTTCCAAAGAATATATCTAATGGAAAAGTACACAAAAAGGTACTGAATGCCACTAATCATCAGGGAAATGCAAATCCAAACCACAATGAGACATTACTTCACACCTGTTAGGATGGCTGTTATGGAAAAGATGTGGAGAAAAGAGAACCCTTGTGCACCATCAATGGGATTGTAAACTGGTGCAGCCACTATGGAAAACAGGGAGGATGGTCCTCAAAAAAATTAAAAATAGGACTACCATGTGATCCAGCAATTCTACATTGGAGTACATATATCTAAAGGAAACAAAATTATTATTGTGAATTATATATCTGTACTCCCATGTCCTTAGCATTCCTTACAATAGTGAAGGAATGGAAACAACCTAAGAATCTGTTGAGGATGAGTGGCTCAAGAAAATGTGGTATGTACCTACAATGGAATATTACTCAGCCTTAAAAAAGAAGGAAATCCTGACATTTGCAACAGCATGGATGAAACTTAAGGGCATTGTGCGAAGTGAAATCAACCAGAGAGAAAGACAAGCACTGCATGTTATTGCTCATATGTGGAATTATTTTAAAAATAAGTTGAACTCAGAGTAACAGAGAGTAAAAAGTGATTGCCAGGGACTGGAAGTTGGAGGTGGAGATAGGAAGAGATTGGTAAAGGATATAAACTTTCATTTATAAGATGAATACTGCCAGAAGATCTAATGTAGAACATGGTGACTATACTTGATAACACTGTCTTATGTAACAGAAATCTGCTAAGGGAGAAGAACTTAAATGTTCTCACACACAAAAAAGAATATTTGGGAGGGATGTAAATGCCCTTATTGTGACTAAATGTTACAAGGCACATTCTGGAGCTATTTCATAGTGCAGCCTTTGGAACGATGGCTGGCACCAACACCAGCAGGCTGCTGCCTGAGTAGCATTTGGTATTGCAGAGGGCGAAGTACAAGCCACCCCAGAAACAGCCACAGTAGAAGCTTCCCCTGCTGGGGCTACAGGAGCGCCTTGCAGTTCGCCCCTCTCCCCAGACACTGCGGCACTGGGCCACTGGTGGTTCCTCCCGGTGAGAGTGAAGGCCGTGACATCTGGCTTCCAGTGCTTCGATGTAATCTTTCTTCTATTCTTTTCCCTCAAAAAAAAAAAAAAAGTGGCAATGAAAACATTTATTGAAGGGGAAAATGACATAAAGCACTGCAAATGAAAATGAACCAGTTAATGGACAAAAGAAGTTGATCTGGAAACTAATGGGTAGTATTGTGTGTAAAATGAAAAGTGACACTCATTAAAAATAAAACTTTCTGTTTTTGTCTTATGTTCTTTGTTTTGTATTTTGTTTGATTTTTGTTTTTGGACATATGATAGTGTTCTATGTATTTGATGAAAATAAAAATTATTTTGTAAAACTGAGTAAGACACGTAAAGGAAGGCCTTTTAAATCTGGAGTCTCCTACGATGGATGTAGTGAAATGCACTGGACCTTGGAACAGGGAGCTAAATAGAAGTGATCGATATCTTATGATTATTTTATCATGTCATAGACTGGTTGCGAACAGTGACAGAAAATATGGAAACTTGACCTTTAATCATGCCAGAAGGTTGTTGGTAAGACTTAGAATGTTTCATATGCCAAAGGAGTTTGTGTTTGTTAGACTAGGAGCTGGTGACGTAAACCGACAACTCTGGGTTCAGATTTAGTGTAAATTTTTTTTTTGGTCAAGAAAAGAGACATTTTCAACAGAAATAACTGGCTCATGATACTTGAATACTTAATCTGAGGCCTATTTTAATACCTCAAGTCTAAATGAATGAAAACCATATGTATTACATATTCCTTCAAATATCCAAGTGGGAAAAAAAAGGAGAATATGTGTTGGACAAAATGATAGAGTGTATTTCAAATTACTAACGCCCACACACACTCGGGTTCATTTAGCCATTCCAAATGGATTTCATGCTTCTATTTGTGGAATTTGTTTTCTATCATTAACATACTATTAAAAGTTGTCTTTTTTTAGTAGCTCTATGAACATTGTTTTAGGTTATTTAAATAAACTAAAAACTCCCTTGCATTTTTTCTCTTTTTAATCCTCACCCTAGGATATGTTTATTGATTTTACAGAGGAAGGGAGAAAGAGAGACATCAACTTGTAGCCTCCAGAATGTTCCCCGACTGGGGATCAAACGTGCAACCCAGGTATGTGCCCTGACCAGGAATCAAACCCAAGACCTTTGATGTACAGGACAATGCTCCAACCACTGACACACCAGGCCAGAGAATGTGATGTTAAAACTAAAAGGGATGGAACTAGCTTATTTAAAATATAAGGGGTCTAGGAGTGTTTTAACTGATACCCTACCCCTGTTAATAAATTTATCACTTTTTCACCTTATTCAAAGCCCACTTGCCTTAGATGAGTATATTTACTATCCTTTCCTGATAATTTAACTCCCATGTCAGATACTTTTCTCAGGTTACATCTGTACTTAGGACCATGTTTTTCCTTCATGTCTTTCTTTGGTCTTCCAGTTTGAAAAGCATCCTCTATTCTATTACTGAAACATTCCCTAAAATATTATTACCTCCAATAAAGCTTTTAAAACTACTTAGAAAAGAGATAGTACCTTTATGGGACATATCCAAAAAAATTCAACTATGTAAGACCTTGTGCTGCCATGGAGACACTCATGGTTCATTTCTGAGATTCAAAGGTACTCCTCCTAGTCTTGGAAGCCATTAAGCAATCTAAGAAAGGGTGTACTTCTAGTCGTTCAAGAACCATCTGATGAACTCCTAGCCCCTGACAAAAACAGATTCGAGTTGAGAGCAGTCTTGGCCCAAAGACACATTAGAGGTGTACATCTGGAATCTAATGTGAGAACAGTGTGAAAGCAGCATCTTTCGAATGCTCGGTGATAGAGGAATAGAAAGTCCTTTTCTGAATGAGACTGTGGCTGAGAGGTCGTCACCACACTAGTGCTTGTTATGAAGGTCAAACGCCGCCCAGAAATTTCTGGCGTAGTCGGCTTCGGTCAGTGTGCAGAACTCTGGCTGCATTGTCTCTTTAAAACCCACGTACTCAAAAACAAATAGAAAAAAAGACAAATGTCCTCCATTTGACATAAATATTAAGTCTTAAGGGGACGCAAATGTATTCCTATGTTCAAGTGGTACAGATTTTTGCAAAAGCTTTAGAAATCATTAATCAGATATCCCAGTGCTTATATACACATGGTACCATAAGAAATAAACTCTGGTCAGGACCTACTAAACAATTTTTTCCACTTCTTTCTTCCGAAATAAGAATTTAAATTATCTGAATTCCTTACTACATAAAAAAGTGTAAGGAATAAATAAGTGTCCTTTCACAATAGTTGGACTTAATTTCTGATGAGATGCTGTTCTAAGTCTTACTTATCAGAATCTCAGATAATATTTCTATGATTAACATAGAAATACCTGTTAAATTTTTCCTTAAGAGTCTAGAATAGGATTTTATTCAGCTTACAAGAAATAAAGGTGGAAGTCGAAATACAAAAAATAATGACATTTATTAGCTTGTCGAGTTTATTATTAATTACTTTTTATGTATTCATAGTTATAAATATTCTGATCTGGAAACTGAATAATAAGTTTTCAAGTCCTATTTTTCAAGTACTGATTCTATCAACTACCCTATGAATGATCTAAACCTAGTCACCTGGTATAGCCTTGCAAACATTTTTTCAAAATCTTTGCTTTCATAAAACATATTTTCCTGAGGTAGAAAATATGCATAAGAATAAAATATTTGCCTCCTGGTATCATTGTAAGAATCAAGTAAAGGATGTTTGTGAAAGAGTTCAGTTAATTTTTAAAAGCCAATATTAACAGTTGTGTTAAAAAATTCAACTGAGTACATTTTAAGGGTCTTACTGGCTTTACTTGGTGATTCATGAGTAGGCAGCCTCCAGTCTAGCAGAGAGAAAGGACCTCCAAATGCCATCACAGGACACGTAAAATACATTGAACCAAGACTGGGTTTCCTTTAGTTTACATTGGAAAATACTCATACAGTAGATTAGTTGTTCCTAACATAAATGACAATCAATTTTTTAAAGAGCCAAAATAATTTGGATTTCCCATTTAAAAAACCAGTTCATCTGTTACTCCTTTCCCACGTACAAAGGTGTATCAGTTTTGGACAGGTAAACTATTGGATGGACATGTTTTTATTAAAACACTTAAGCGCTTCTTTTGTTTTTCTGCATTTGGCTATTCAGTCATGGCAACTTAGGTGTTATAAATTAAGAACCAATTTGTCTTTCTTTACAATCAATATACTAACAAATATTTAATGAGATATCATGAATAGGCCCCACTGGATTTTGTGAGACTCATGTAATATCTGATACAGTCCCATCCCACAAGCGGCTTAGATTTCAAGATTTTATGCAGAGGATTAAAATAATACGTGTAACTATTAAGAAGACAATTTGGTTGGTAAGAGGAAAAAGAGGAGGAAAATCAACTGTGTCAGTGCTTTGTGAGCACAAGGAAGTCAAAGAAGTACCAGTGGCCTTGGCAGTACGGAAATCATTGTAACCTTGACAAGAGCCGCTTCAGCGGAGTAGCGGCTTGTGAACTCCCAACAGCGCTTGGTTGAAGAGAAAATACAAGCTGAGGAAGTGGAATCTGTAAGACACATCTTTGTGAAAGTGATTAAGTATTTTAAAAAAATATTCTGCTAAAATATTATCACCTTCTGCTTGATATATTTGCATGATCCCCAAAACACATGTTTTAGCACATCCCCCAAACAATGTGTTTCAAAGCAATGTTTTCAAAGTTGGAAGGAACTTTAAAGATGATCTAGGTCAACCCTTTCATTTGACAGATGGCTGAAATAAGATCTAGGGAATTTAACTAGTTGCAGAACCAGAACCAGATGCCTAACTTACAGTTGCCCTTCTTTTTACTCTCAGGCCTGCTACTAACAATAGCATTTAGTAAGTGCTTACTAGGTGCCAGATACCATTCCAAGAGCTTTACATATATTCACTAATTTAATCCTCATAATAGATTTGTTAAGAAAGTTCTATTAAAGTCTCCATTTTATAGCTAAGAAAACTAAGGCACAGACTGTTGAAGTATCTTGTTCAAGGTCATACATCTAGTAAGTTCTGCAGAGCCAGACTTCAATATTCAGGTAAATGGGATTCAGGGGGTCATCTTCTTAACCGTGATGCTATTGTATTTTTATTCCATGTAGTTCCAATCCTTAAGACTCTATTCAAAATGAATGTCTGCATCATTTACTGTGTTAAATTTCTGAGGTCTCATTACAGATCTAATCCCTTTTAATATTAGTATATCCCACCATTAATTACTCTCTGTAGAAAATATTGTTTATGTTTAAAGTTCTGCCTGAGTATTCTTAATTGTTATTCATTTCTACTCATAGTACAAGTAGCTACCATACTGGTACAACATCATTGCTCATTGACACAAGCTTCCTGTGAAACTGCTTTGTCATTGACTGGTCACCATAAGAACCTGTTTGTGGAGATAATAATGTAAGACATAGTTACTCCTGTGCGTGCTTGCCTGTCTCTTCACTTCTATCTGCTTACTCATTGCATTACTTCTTCCCAACATTTATAACATAAATAAACAAAGTCTTTTGGGGAGAAACTTCAGAGCATCAGCTACATTGTTCTAAGCAATAGAGATTCAAAATTGTTTTCAAGAATAAATGTAAAGGGGATTTTCTCTTTTTTTTAACCTCTTAAATAAAATAGGGATATTTCAGGAGACAATATTACTTCTCTCGTGGATCTTACTTTTTTTAAGATCAGAACTTCAAGATCCAACTAGATTTTCCTTGAAATTTACCACGTTCCCCCGCTGCAGCTGTGCTCTCAAAATATCACTTCCATTTACTTTAGCCCAGGGAATAACTGCTTGGCAAAACCACAGAGTCAGCGAGACTCAGAATGCTCCAAATCCTTCCTGCTTTGGAGTTTTCCATCTATAGATCAAAAGATTTTATGCCCGTCAGCAATTTTTTAAGTGCATTTGCCCCTTGTATGCACAACTTCCACTTGAAGACTCTCTTTCGCTGGCTTCTCTGATGAAGTTGTCTGCTTGCCAAGAGAACAACATTAATGCAGAGGTTTCAAAGGGGCCTTCAGGTCCTCTTTGACATTGACCTGATGTTTTGGATAATGCCCAACTTCAGTTCTGGAGAAACCCCCTTTCTTTGCACCAGGGCAAAGGAATTGGTTTCCAGTGTGCGCAAACTGTAAGATGATAGAGACAAATATGAACCATTTAAGTGAGAAGATCGTTTAAAAAGATAATTAAACATGCAGTAGAAGTCACTGCAATCTACCATAATGTCATGTCATTAACACTGGATTTAAGAGTAGTTTTAAGAATGTATCTGTGCAGTAGGTTTGAAAAAACTTGGAAAAATTTTTTCTTATCCTCTTTTTTTTAAACTCTGAGTTTATTTCAATAATCTCAATTGCCTTCTTTTAATGACAGGAAGTACAATACATGTAACAATAGATCTGGAAAAAAACCCTGAAATTCCCAAGTGTGGTAATATTTTGGAAAAACTTAATATTCATGAATTACAGGAAAGTGATGGAAGCCAGCTATCATTTTTTTTTGTTCCAAGTGTTTAACTCTTTGCTCCAGCCAAACCAGGCCTTAAAATAAAATCATGCTGACTTTTAAAAGCAGGAGGGTAAACACATGTTATTGAGACCCTATAACCTCAATGATAATGAACTTAGTGTTTACATTTGCATACCTTAAGCTCATACTGTCTTCATGTAAAACTCCCATCTATTTTATAAATTTTTATTGAATTTGTTGGGCTGACACTGGTTAATAAAATTATATAGGTTTCAGGTGTGTGATTCTACCACACATCATCTGTCTATTGTATTGTGTGTTCACCACCGCAAGCCAAGTCTCTTTCTGTCAGTATTTATCCCCCTTCACCTTCTTCTACCTCCCCCACCCTCTTTCCCTCTGGGAATCGCCACACTATTGTCTGTGTCTGTGAGATATTGTTTTCCTTTGCTTAATTCCTTCACCTTTTCACCCAGCCTCCAACATCCTCCCCTCTGACAGCTATCAGTCTGTTTTCTGTATCTATGAGTCTGTTTTTATTTTGATTGTTGGTTTATTTTGTTCATTAAATTCCTCACGTAAGTGAAATTGTATGGTACTATTTTTGAAAGCATCTTTTTTCTTTGTTTCATCAAATCACGGTGTTTCTATACTAAAAAATGAGGTTGAATGAAATGTGGCCTAAATAACCTTCTTTAATTTCTGTATTTCTTTTGAATCAGCACACCAAAGGTCAGATTCAATATTTGGTTGATAAATGCCATGAGGTTACTGATTTATTTGTTGAGTGTTCGTTCTGTACCACATAGCATTTATAACTACAAAATGTAGAGATAATTTTCTGCTTTTCTCAAGACTTCCCATTCTAAGAGTAACAAATTAAACAGATCTAGATCAGTCTTTTGTCCATTTTTATGTTTTCTTCCTGCCTTTAGAAGAACTCTAGTTTCTGAAATGATGGGTACTTTGAGGGGAAGAATTATATGAAGAAGGAGGGAATGAAGTGATCAGTACAAACAGCAGGGTTTGGCTTGGCAGTGCGGCAACTCACTTCACAAGGAGACAGAGGGTGTCTCTCAATCTTGTATGCAATTCTCCCAGGAAAAGATACAGAGCCTTGGATTTTTTATTTTATCTTAGTCTGACATAGCAAAGCAAAAAAAAAAAAAATGTGTTCACAGGACCACTTTGACAACATGCAATGTGCTTGTGAAGGCACATTTTTTGATTGTTTGATAGACTTGTGTGTCCATAAAAAGTGCAAGAAGCTCAAGTTTACAAATAAAAGTTTAAAATCATAAGGGTTAATCTCAGCAACAAGTGAGAAAAAGATGGAGTTTGTCAAATGTCAGATGGGAATGACCCAAATTAATTGCTGATTACCCCAAAACATGTGTATATATTTTTAGCAATTAGTGGAGAGATCAATAGAAAACATATATATTTAATTAGCCATATGGTTTGTTTCACTAAATTGAAACTGCATGTCTCTCTCACTGTGTTAGGCTTTTGGGATTTCACAAGTTCTATCTATATACATACTTAAACTTCATTCCTTTTGATTATTCAGAAAAGTGAGCAGAATTAGCATAATATCTAAATCATATTTAGCTACTTTGCTAGAAAAGTGATTTAAATATAGCGCAGGTAGCGCTGGCTGGTGTGGTTCAGTAGATTGAGCGAAGGCCTGTGAACCAAAGAGTTCAATTCCCTGTCTAGGGCACATGCCTGGGTTGCAGGCCAGGTCCCCAGTAGGGGGCATGCAAGAGGCAACCACACATTGATGTTTCTCTCCCTCTCTTTCTCCCTCCCTTCCCCTCTGTCTAAAAATAAATAAAATCTTTAAATATAGCAGACGTATTTTCATTATTTACATAGTAAGAAGTCTGGAAACTATTGGTTTCAAACTGTTTTAATACTTTTAGATACTATAGGTAATATGTTAGAAACCGATGATTTCAATAATATTGGCTAATTCAAGCTCAGTAGTCAGATTTTATAGAGTTGACTTTCAGTTTAACCAAAAGTCTAAGAAATCTCTGATGTCATGTATACCTTTTCCATGTGCCCCACAGAAGCAGCCATGACAGCAACAACTATTTAATGCGGCCTTATAATAAAGAATGCATCTTTCTATTCATGAAATATTTGTCTCCTCTACTCTAAAAGTCTCATTAGAAATGTGAGAAAAAAAACTTGCATTTTTTTCTGAACCTCGTCATCAGCCTTGTCTCTATCAAACGCCAGCCCATCACCCTTCCTTTGTTAGGGCTCCGTGTAGGTCTCCGGTGGGCAGACTCGTCAATACCAGCTTTGTCTCTGTCACATAAGCAAAGGTGCTACGTTAGTGTAATTAGTTAGGTGGTCCTTCCTATCAATCACTTACTTCCTTTTCTTGATATCATATCCTTTTTCTCCTCTAGAAAAATTACCAGTCATAATATATAGCCCTTCCCTTTTCAGGGGGTTATTGTGAAATGAAGTTTCTCAGGTAAGAAAACCCAAACACCACAACTCTCAGATTTCACTAATTACTTTTATTTAGAAAAATAATCGATGATACCTTTTCTAGCAAACAATAATGCTCAGTCAGGCATTTATGTTCCAGGATGAAGGTGAAGTCTTATAATTCAAAACAACAATGAGACTCAGGAGAATTGGACCAAGAGCTCACTGTTGACTCTAGTGCAGTTTACTTGAATAGCTCTCTCTGCCTTTGATTAGTTCAAGAACCCATGGTGCCTTTTTTTCTAGCTTCTTCAACAACTGTAATTAATCACAGAATTTTGGCATTAATCTTTGCACCAGGCCCATGAATACTTTCTGAATGAATGACGATTATTTTTTGTGTGTTAAGTCTTTCTGCCCTAAGGCTATCAAAATTTCATGGTTGAATTTCTCCACATTATTCAAAGCTTTCTTTCAACTTTGGCTAAAAACAACATGACAGAACAAGATTCATTGTGTGGGTCGAGGAGTTAATCTGCATTCAAATACTCAGTGATTATAGCACTCTAACCTGCTCATCAAAGCTCTGGGCTTTTGGAGGAAGGGTCTCCGAAAGCTGCGTCTATAAGAACGGTAGAAAAGACTGGCTTGATAAGAGCATTTGGACCAGGCAGCTGTTCACTCACGTAGACTTTTGGGACCAGAGTTAGCCTCTCACAGAGCACGTGGGTTTATGAAATGGGCAAAAAGAGACAAGAAAATCGGAAGTTAGTATGCTATTTTTGTTGTTCTGAGGTTCTATTTCTAGATTACTGAAGGATCAAGGGGGTTTTCACCTCTTCCCATTACTGACATCTAGATCTTACTACCCAGCTAGTGTGGCAGGAATTGATCTGCTGATGAAGATTCAGCATTCTATGTGGCTTTTAAACGTATTCTTTGTGTAAACTGGCTCTCTATCCTCCCATTTCATCTTCTTGAAATGGAAACCAGCTGAAACCCCCTCTTGATCTTAATCTCTTTGGGCATGGCAACAAACATCACAATTATTGCTCTTTCTACTCTTTTTGTTTTCTGTTCTCCATCTTCTATGAACCACTCCTGAATTCCTTTCTTCTTTTTTCTCCCTCCCTCCTTCCTCATCTCCCCTGTCTTCCTGCCCTGCTCCATCATGCTTCCTGCCTGTTCTAGTCTTCAGCTGGCACAGGGATGACCTGCTTCCCCAGAGACTTCTCAACATAAAGTAGATGATAGGAGAAAAGGGGCAATATAGTCAAACAATTTAGGGATTTTCTAGCTTTTGGAAAAAGTTCAAAAGAAAGTTGCAAAGCCTATGGGAAAGGTTTAGAGAAAATAAGATAACCTTACTGATCTAGAGCTAATGGGGACTAAAGATTGTTTTATAATACACATTGAATTAAAGTGCCTGAGAGAAAAAACAGATTAGTTCCCAAAAGAATGCTATGTTGGAATACATGGTCTAATTGACATAAATTCTATGTCATTGTTATAAAAAATGTTTTGGTGAGTAGGAAGAGGTAAAACCGGATCCAAACAAAATGAATCAGTCATACATGAATATAACTGGATCAAAGCCCAAACAAAATAAATCCTCCAAGGAATACTTGGTCACTGCATTTTAACATCACTAATTTGGCCAATTGTCACAGTGCCTAATTACTATGATTTTGCAAGGATTTCTAGGGCTATGTTGTTTACCTGACCATGTAGATTATTCTCATTCATTATTTTTTGTTGTTCACTTTCCATGTGCCAGGTGCTTGGGACATAAGCATAGTTTTAAAATTAATTGACTACCTCCCTGTACCAGGCCCATATTGGATGCTTTATATTTGTTAATGTAATTAATCCTATCCTGAGACTTGAGTTGGATCATTCCCATTCTATAAAGGATAAAACCGAGGTTCAGGGTGGTGAAACAACAAGGCCACATGCAGTTAAATATTAAGCCTGGATGTCAATTCAGGCCTGTCTGACTCTATTGATCAGGCATTTCACCAACTGTTTATGTTTACTGTAAGTTCATGGTCAAAAACCATGGTGATCTGCCAAGAAATTTGGGGTTTTTAACATCAAGTCCCGGCAGGCTCAAAGATATACAATGTAAAAGGTAGGGAGTTGTAATTTCCAGGCCAAATGATGTAACAGGGTCAACAGATCATGAAATATTCACTCACTGATCTTAAACTGAACCTTTTAAATGAAATGACGTGACTAATTAGGATCATCTTTCCTGGAACGAGGTAGAGAACAATGAAGGTTACTCAACTATTTAAGGATCAGCCTACCAGCTTGATTTCCTTAACAATTACCAGGAGCCTACTCCACACAGGGCAGTGTGATAGACAACAGTGGTACGAGACAAAGAAGAAATGATCTCAGACGTCAGGGTCTTTTTAGCCCTAGGGAAGAAGTGCAAATAAAGTTTATCAAATGTAAATAATCATTGGTTTGAAGATGCCACCTAGGAAAAAAGATGTCAAATCAACTATGTCATGCCATCAATTGTAAGATTTGAATGTGCATATTAGACTCAAATAGAGTAAGTGACATGCTACATGTAAATGCATTGGCAGTGCTGGGTGATGAGGAGGGGGAAAGAGGAGAACCAGAAAATCTTTCCAAGGTGACGTTTGAATTGAATTTGTAAAGGTGAATAGGGGGTGGTATGGAGAAAAGGTACAAAGGATATTCCATAAATGAACTAGAATGAGTGAAAAAGCATGGCTGTGCAGCTGGAACACAGCCTGGGGTGCCCTGTAGGGGAAGTAGGGAGGGCGGCTGGAGTGTGGCTGGAGGACTGGGAAGGGGGGCTTTATGACTGGGAAGAGGTTGCAATGTGACTCCTGAGGTTTTGGTCAGAAGAAGGGGTCTTGAAAACACTAAGGAGTTTGCTTCAGCCTACTCCTTAGGCATTAGGAAGCCATTGAAGAAATTCAAGCAGGAAGTCAAGTCTGTCTTGACATTTCTTCATCCCAGGCCCGTCCTTCCAGCCCTCCCCATGACGGGCTTCCCGGACAGCTGCTTCCTCCACCACACCACCGTCTCCTCACCCTTCACGCAGACTGCCCTCCCTGCTGCGCGTCTGGGGGCAGGGCGGCGTGACTGTCCTCAGTTCTGATCCAAAGACCTGCTGTGAGTTTCCAGTAGTTTACACGCTTTCCCTCCTCTGAGCCATGTCATCATCCTTATCTTTGTTCAGATCTTTGGTCTTTGAAATCCTGCTCATTTTATTGTTTTTAAAGGCCCATATCAACAGTCCCTTCTCCTAGGCAGCATTTCCTGATCTTCCCAAGGATACAGTAGCTCACCATCATTATTTGCACCCTGTTTTACATTTTGAGTCTCTTCTTATTGACGTTCTCTTGATTTATGTTATATTATGGGGCATATTTTTGCTCTCAGACTGAGCTGTTTGAGTGTAAGGATGGGGTCTTGATGTCTTGTTAATTCTATATTAGCATCTATTCTGAGCTCGGGCTAATGGAGATGACATAACACACTATAAGACACTATGCTGCCCTGACTCTGAGGAGCAACAGGAAGAGTAAGATGCCCCTATGTATGCTTCTCCAGCCTCCTGGCTGCCCCCCAATGGCCTTAGTCTCTGATATTCACACCCTTGTATGGTGTGAATACAAGAATACAGTGTCCTCCCACACTGTACCAGGATTGACATGTGACCAATAGAATGCAACAAAAGTGAGGGAATGTCACCTCTGAAATTAGGTTGTAAAAGAATGTGACTGCTAGCATGGGCTCTCTCTCTTTCTTAGATCACTTACTCTGGGGAAGCCAGATGCCATGTCACGAGAATATGCAAGCAATTGTAGAGGCGCCTGTCACAAGAGGCACACACTCGCCTGACCACAGCCAGGGACACGAGTTATCCTGTGCAGGGGTGTCCAACCCACAGACCATGCACTGCATGCAGCCCAGGATGGCTATGAATGCGGCCCAACACAAAATCATAAATTTACTTAAAACATCATGAAATTTTTTTTGTGATTACATGTCTCAATGTATTTAATGTGTGGCCCAAGACAACCCTTCTTCCAGTGTGGCCCAGGACACCAAAAGGTTGGACACCCCGATAGGTGAATCTGCCAGGAGCAGGTGGCTGCCACTCTAGCCAACAATTTGACTACGATGTCAAGGGAGACTTTGAGTCAGGACTACCCAGCTGTACTGCTCCTGCTCCTTAACCCTTAGTCACTGGGAGATGACAGTTATTATTTTAAGTTTCTAAATTTAGGGGCTTATTACACTACCATACATTTAGCAAATGTCATTCCAATAAGTGGTGGTTTTAGGCAGACAGTAGAAAAGAGAGTAGAGTACTCAAGGTTAAAAAACACAGGAAATTACAATCAGATTTCTAACTTAAAGATATATACATTGTAATGTTGCCTTAGCTCAATTTTAAGATAGATCTGTGTCACAGTTCAGAGTTAGTATTCAGTCATGTATTGCCTAAATGCACAGTGATCTAACAAGTCCCCTAAAAGAGACTGGAAGAAGAGTGGGCTGGTGAAAAGAGGAATGAGCTGGATTTCTTCCGGTAAGAACCGACTTTGCGCTCCAGCTCTGTCACTGACCATTTGTTATCAACAGGGAATCTATCTAATCTCTTTTAAATCACAGCTTCCACAATAGTCAAGGGGATCTAATAATTCATGCTCTGTATATCTTGAGGATTTAGTGAGTCAGTGTGTGTAAAAGAACTTTGTAAACAGCAAGACAGATTCCAAGTAGAAGGTGCTTTACAAACTGGGATGCTGACGTGTTGTTGGCCCAACAGACCCCTTTTACTGAGTCAGCTGGAAGATGGCTGTTTGACAGCACAGAGATTCTCCTCTGGGGAGACATTGGCCTGCTGGTAACTTGGGTTCCAGGCAAGTGTGTGTCAATCGAGAAATTCCCTGGGTCATTCCAGGCTTTCAGTCTCTGGCCCTCTGCAGCAAACTTGATTTTCAGAAAAAGGCACCATAAACAGTTAAGAGCATACATTTTGGCCCTGGCCAGTGTGGCTCAATTAGTTGGAGTATCAACCCATGCACTGAAAGGCCTGGTTCAATTCCTGGTCAGGGCATGTACCTAGGTTGTAGGTTGGATCCCTGGTCAGGGCAGGTACATGAGGCAACCAATCAATGTTTCTCTCTCACATTAATGTTTCTTTCTCTCTCTCTCTCTCAGCAATGAAAAAAATGTCCTTAGGTGAAGACTATTGTAAATAATGCTGCAGTCAACATGGGGGTACTTGAGATAGTGGTGTCATTTCTTTTGGATATGTACCCCCAAATGGAAATGCTGGATCATATAATAGTTCTATTTTATTTATTTATTTACTTTTTTATTTTAGAGAGAGAGAGAGGAAGCAGGGTGGGGGAGAGAGAGAGATAGAGAGAAATATGAATTTGTCGTTCTGCTTATTTATGCATTCATTGGTTGACTCTTGTATGTGCCCAGCATCGAACCTGCAACCTGCAAACGGTGTGTTGGCTGACACTCTAACCAACTGAGCTACCTGTCCACAGCCCGATACTCCCATTTTTAATTTTTCAAGGAACCTCCACACCGTTTTCCACAGTGGCTGCCCCAATTTCCCTTCCCGCCGGCGGCACTGGGCTCCCCAGCACTTGTTATCTCTAGTCTTTTTCGTGAGAGCCACGCTGACATGTGGGAGAGATTGTACTGCACTGCAGTTTTGACTTGCATTTCCCTGATGATTGATTAGTGGTGTTGAGCATGTTTCCATGTATCTGTTGTCCATTTGAGTCTATTGTTTGGAAAAATGTCTGTTTAAGTCTTTTGCCCATCTTTAATTAGATTATTTGTTTTTTGCTATTGAGTTGTGTGAGTTCTTGATATAATTTGGATGTTAACCTCTTGTAAAAATATGGTTTACATATATTTTCTCCAGCTTTATAGGCTGCCTCTTCATTTTATTGATTATTTGCTTTGCTGTGCAGAAGCTTTTTAGTTTAATGTAACTCCACTTGTGAGAGGGTGTAATCTTAGCGGCTCCCTCCAGCCCTGAGCAATTTTGAGAGAGGACTCCCCTCTGAACCAGACTGCAAGTAGCGAGGGAAGCACATGGCTCCACTCTGAGTGTGGAGGGCAGGGAGGAGCAGGGAGTGGGGCAGGGGGAGCAGACAGGGCGAATCTGGGGACACAGCACAGTACCCACTGCCACCACTAGAATGTGCATGTGGGTCCGCCCTTGAGAACTGCTGTGAGGAAACACAGTGTTCTGTTTACTCAGACATTCCAACTAATAGTAAATAAAAGTTTGATTGTCAAGTTTTAAGTCATCAGAATACGACAAATATGCTTAAAGTCAAGGTTATGTGAATTATAATTTTTTTTCTGGTTGACAGGGATAAAGGAAGAAATGACCCAAACCTCATGGGGTCTTAGGGACAATACTTGTTAGCAGGGAAAAGCATGGAGGTGGACATTAGTAGCTTCCTGCATGACAGATAATAGAAAACTGCTTGATCTTACTGACAGGGATGTTCAACCCGGGGCCTGCAGACAGAATGTGGCCCAGAATGGCTATGAATGTGGCTTAACACAAAATCATAAATTTACTTAAAACCTTTTTTTTGCTCATCAGTTTTCATTACTGTTTGTGTATTTCATGTGTGGCCCAAGACAACTCTTCTTCCAGTGTGGCCCAGAGACGCCAAAAGGTTGGACACCCCAGTTACAGTAATGCTTAAATATTTTATTTATTTACTTTTAATCTCACCCAAGAATATATTTATTGATTTAAAAGAGAGAGGAAGGGGTCAGGGAGAAAGAGAGAAACATTGATGTGGGAGAGAGACATCAATCAGTTGCTTCCCATACACGCCCCAACCAGGAATGAAACCTGCAGCATAGGTATGTGCCCTGACTGGGAATTGAACCAGCAATCTTCTGGTGTATGGCAGTCTTTTTGTGTTTGGGACCATGCTCCAACCAAATGAGCCACCCAGCCAGGGCTCACTGAAACGTGTGATTCATTCTATCACTGTGCAGGCCTCTGTGTCTTTTTTTGTCTCTTGGTTGTTGTTGTTTCTCTGGCTCACCCAAGACCAGTCATGGGTGCTTCTGGGATGCAGGCATTTAGATGGGGGCTCTTAGCAGAGTTCTTCGGTAGGTGGGTGGGCCACGAGGGCCACTGAAAAATTCCCTGAACTGGAAGATCCTTTCTGCTTCTCTCTCAACACCTGTTCTGGGGAATGCATCTTTTTCTAAATGCATTTTTCAGTGAACAGATGACGTGCAATATTGTATTTGTTTCAGGTGTACAACATAGTGATCAGATATGCATATACCTTACAAAGGAATCACCTTGTTTAACTTCGTACCCATCTGACACCATACACAGTTATTACATTGTTGTTGACTGTATTCCCTGGGCTGGACTTTACATTCCTGTGACTTTTAAAAAAAATCCTCACCTGAGGATGTTTTTTCATTGTTTTTAGACAGAGAAGGGAGAGAGAGAGAGAGAAACACTGATGTGCGAGAGATACAGTGATGTGTTGCCTTCTCGTATGCACCCTGACAGGATCGAACCTGCAACCTGAGTACATGCCCTGACCAGGAATTGAACCTGAACCAGTGACCTTCCCAGCTCCAACCAACAGAGCCACACAGACCTTGTGACTATTTTTATTACTGGCAATTTATACTTCTTAATTCCCTTCACCTTGCTGCTGGTTCCCTTTATCCTCAGGGCAGTGATTTGGCTGGTGTATCAACAAAGGAACTCCTGCCTAGCCACCTTCTGCCTTCCCAGGAAATTCACACATTCTTTTGTAACAGAAGACAAAGCAGAACACTTCCCTGCTGCAGGCCCCAACTGGCTGGCTCTCTTTTCTCCCACTCTAGGGCACCTAAGTCACCAAGTCTACTGCAAAGACAGTTCAGGGGCAAAGCAAAAATCGCACTCATACTGATTTGTGTCTACATGTGAACGATTATCAATGAATCATTAGCACTTGATACAGTATGCAAGACAGAGGAAGAATTGCATAAATATCGAGTGAGCAAAGGTTTAGCTGTTCAACAATGCTTTACCAAAGAAATTAACTCTTTAAAAATATTTTCTGAAGTTAGAGCTGAAGTGTTCTCTTCGATATTGTAGTCTTTTCATTGAGGAACAACATCTGTTCCCCAAGCCCTTTAAATGGCATATTATATGCACCAAGACTGCAATGAAGGAACCCGCAGCCTTCTCCTGTTTTTGGACCAATATCATTTCCATGATTCCTTCCTCCTAAGTCTGGGTTTCCAACTCTTTAATCATCTCTGCTCTCTTCTGGATCCAAATGTCCCACTTACTTTTAAAATGTGGAGACCCAAATGGAAATCTATCATAACAATGCTGTAAAAGTTTGGCAAATTTCAGGGGAAACCAACATCTGCTTGGTCCTTGCTCATTATCTTGCCGCCTTTTCATTAAGGAGTTCTCAGGAAAAGCTATAAAATTTACTTTTTAATTAATTCAACAGTTTTCCTTCTACCGTAAGTCTTCTTGCTTGTAGGCACACAATTTCTGTGTAAATGTGGATTAACAAATGGAGGGCTTTGAACCTCACAAACATACCCCTTTACACATTACTTTAAAATATCCTGCACATACTTTTAGAATCTTAATGCACAATACTAGTCTTTTTAACTTTTTTAAATAAATAATTGTTTTTGTGTATTAACACTGTCATTGTTTTTGCATAGATTATTTTTCAACATAAAAACATTTTTGTTGTCTTTATTTTAATCTTTTCTATGCTTGTGATATAGACCTGATGAATAAGAATTAAAATAATAACTAATGTTGTATAGCACTTAATATATGCCAGGCAAGTGTTTTAGATGTATTAACATATTTAATCTTCATAACAACCCAATGAGCCAGGTACTATTGTCACTACCATTTTTCAGATGAAGAAATTGAGAGAGAGTCTAAAGACTTGCCCAAGAGAGCAAAGCAAATAAAGTTAGGAGCTGGGATTTGCACAGAAGCTTAGTCCTAGAGTCTATGCTTTTATCATAACATACTATTGCATGTTTATAAATATAAAAGAAAAGGTGGACCGACTCTTTTGTAGAGGGTTTTGTTTTATTAGTGGTCATTAATATACACAAGCAGAAGTTTTCTTTGCTTAAAGCTGATTTTTCTACTGTAGTTATTATGTGTGAGTACTGATGATGATTTGACTGAAATGACTCATGGGAGTTTCTTGGTTGGTTTCACTTATTTTGGGGGTTTGAAAATGTGAACCCTGCAGTTGCCAAATACTGGTGAATCTAATTTCCTTTTGGTCAAATACTGAGCTCATCTCTGCATCATGAATTGCATGTGACTTCCAGGAGCCCCAGGAATGTGCCCCAAACAGCTGTAATGTACATCTTGGGCTCCTCACAAATAGAGAAGAATGCTTGATCTTCTTGTCCTGAGTGCAATTCATTTCAGAGTCAGTTTCCCAGAACAGATGGTGCTGTCATTACCTCCCAGGTCTCCCTGGGGGGATTTCGGAAACTATCCTGCCCTTTCAGAACTTTCAGGATCTTTCCAAGAGAACTGTCTGAACTATTAAATTGGTGGTGATGTGTTGAGACCCCAGCAAACTTGTCCCCGCTTCAGTTGTTTGGGTCGTTCTTTATATGGTTCATTTAAACTTTGGGGGAAATAATTTCCTTGCAGGAGAAAAAGAATTATATTCCAATTTATTTTATTTGAACTAATAAATGAATATACTATTCAAAACTGCTTCAAAACCCAATGCCACAAGTAGGCCCTATACCTACTTCAGAGAGAAGTTTGTATGAGAAAACTCATGGGCCCATCTCCAAACATACCTTTGTCCTTGCCCTCTGTGCATAGGGCAGGAAACAATGTTTACAATCATGTGTAAGCATTTTAAGGAAATTTTAGAAAATGCTCTTGTTGTTTTATGGTAGGAACTGCATATATTAGGAAATATTTAAGCAACATATACATTTGCTAGTGTGCCATCATTTTTAAAGGACTCACAGCAAAATATCTGCAATGTTTATCTCTCGGGAAGTAGAATGGGGACTGTGGGGGACACAAATGGAGACTCTGACTTTTCATTTTATTCATTTTATTCATTCCAATGTCTGGGTTTCTTTTTAAATGTTGTACATGTATTTTGTTACAAATAGTTATCTGAGCAGTGAGATTATGGGCCATTTTGTTTTCATACATTATTCTTCTTAAACAGAATTATTATTTAAAAAATGCAAAGTGCTTCTCTGACTCTCTCATGAAAGTTTTACCAATTGATGTATGTAGATAGTCAGTTTGTCTTGGAAAGGAAAAGGTGCCTGTCTTTATTGTTTTAGAATTTTAGAAGTGAATAAGGACCTGAATTAAATCAAATTAAAGGGTTTGTTCGAGTTCACACAGCTAGTGAGTGACAAAACTAGACTTAGAATCCAGGTCCCCTCACTCTAGCCAGTACTTTTCCTATGAAACCTTCCCTAAGTATTAATTATTTATATTTTCCAAACAGCATTATACTTTGCAACTGTAAAAATTTACAAGTATATTCCATTCATTTAATTGTACCATAAACCCAAGCTTTAGAAGAGGTATCAGTACGTGCAAGGGATAAATAAGATTTATAGGTCAAGTGAACGGCAACCATGTGAAGTAAGCATTTAAGTGCTGGAAGATGCACTCAGTTTAAAAACAAAATGGTTCTTACTTGGGGTAAAACTCACTATTGAGGGATGAAGGATTCTGGGTGAAAATTATGATTTCATGTCATGATTTATGTGCTGTTATTCTTCTGTTGGGATTGCATCAGGACCTAATTAGACCTCATGAAAACTCTTTATTTCTAAATGTCTTCCTATTTTAATAAAAGTTTGGTAGAGTGGAGCCACATATATTCATTCCTATAAAAGCCTTATATACTGTGTGTTTCACTCAAGGATCTTTGTAGTCATGAAAAGGAAAAACAAAGAAAAAAAAGTAGGTAACTCTAAGCCAGAAAGCAGTAAAAAGCATGAAACATTATCAGCCTTGATACTGAAACCTGATTCAAAGGTTGATCTATTTAATAACACACCTTAGTAAAAGAGAATGTGAAATCACTGCTTTCTCCTAATGGAATCAGAGTCTTATTATTTCCATTACTATTTATATAAAAGCTTAGCTCAGCTCTTGGAACCAGCGAAGAGAGATGTAGGATGCTTGGCGTATTCTTTCTCTTGGCGCAGCTTATGGAAACATATGTGCTCTGCTCCTCGGACTGCTGACCTCCACCAAGCAGGGAAACATTGTCACGGAGAGATAGTGTCTTTCCATGCAGATGTCCACACGGTGGATTTAGCCACATCCACACAGTAATGCAGCAGCGAGGCAGTGCTCGGTGAGTATTTGCTGAATAAATTAATCAATAGCTGTTACAACCTTTCCCTCTCCACTCTAAACCCACAGTTTAAGTTGGAAAAATCTTGAGAAAATTCACTTCAGTGTTATCTCATTCTCCTATCTTGAACTGGGAATACATAAAGAAAAATAGATCCTGTATAATTTTAGACCAAATTTTTGAAGGAAAAAAAATAATATAAAAGAGAAATTGCTACCTATTTGTAGCTGCCTGGAAGTGGAATTTCGTGATAAAATAAATTCTCATTATTTCACCATTACCTTCTTCTTGGAAAAGATGATCACTGCTAGTAACCCTTCTTTGCCCTTTTTCCATTTAATATGCTCTAAGTGGATGATAAATTCTATAATTTTTATTTTTTATACGTGAACACTGAGGTTTTGAAAATTAAGTACCTGGCCACACAAAGAAGCCACCGGGTCGAGGGCGGCGCTGGCATAATGGGTGGGAGAAGAACCTGGACAGATACGCAGGTGCTGAATCAGTGGACTGAGAAGTTATTGGCACCGAGCAAGGAGACAAGGGGAGAGAAAGAAGGCTGAGTTACCAGGAAGTGGAATTAGCACAAAAGGTCAATGTCCTCTCGCAGATAATGGGAAACTCACAAGTCATATCCCTGACACAATAAAAACAAAGCCTAGATGCTTTGGTAAAAACGTAACATGCCCAGGGCACAACTTTTCTAGAAAAGCCATGGAGTAAGATTTAAATATGGGAAAAACCTTTTTAAAACTGGGTACCTGTTGGGATAGAAAGAATTTCAGGCAAGTTAAAGATTAATTCTCTATTCATTGTCACATGTGGGTACCACTGCAAATAAAATGAGAAATATTCTAGGGGTTTTTATTTCAAAACAAACAAAGGAAAATGAGAGAGAACTGTGTGAAAATGATAATGAAAAATTTCACTGTAGCAGCGAAATAACATTGCTGTCATTTAAACTGAGAAGCAGCTATTCCAGTTTTGCTACCAGAGGCTCCGTTTATTACAGCTCAGTGTTGGGATGCTGGAGATGGCAGAGGAAGAACTAAATATAAAAATCTTTAGGAGGACTTGGGGAAACCATTAAAATTCATTGGTTCAAGCAGTTCATTAAAACATTTTCCAGCCCACTTACTGATGCTGTGGAAAAATCTGGGAACTCACATTTCTCACTCTTGGATGTGGAACGTTTAAATTACAAGAAGATGGAAAGGAAGGAAACGGCCAAAGGAAGGAAAACCATGATTGAGCGGTGGCTAATTGGAACATAGTGGTGGTTTTCAACTTAAGAAAACACAGAGCACATCAGGCCAAAGGACCAGAATGATATAAAACTGCAATTCATTTATGTTCCAAAGGAGGAAGGAAAGAGAATTTTCTTACATAAAGTTTATAAAGATAAAAAAGAATCAGTCACTGTCTGGACTGTACTTCATTTATTTATTCATTATTACAGTAAATACTTAGTGAGTGGGCTCTCTACGTAATACGTGTGCCTATAAGAGGACATGAAAAAGTCACTTGACCATTCCGAACCTGTGGATATCAGGTGAAGTGGGAGCTATCCTCTAGACTTTAGAGTTGCTACCATTTAGTGCTCTCCATGTTCTAGTCAGCGGTGTCCAACCTGTGGCCTGGGGACCGCATGCGTCCCAGGTGGCTATGAATGCAGCCCAGCACAAATCATAACTTTACTTAAAACATTATGAGATTTTTTTGTGATTACATGTCACAATGTATTTAACATGTGGTCCAAAACAACTCTTCTTCCCGTGTGGCCCAGAGATGCCAAAAGGTTGCACTATGTAAGGCAGTTTACATTATATTCCATTAAATTATTCTAAAGCTCTGTGAAGTAGCCCTACTAGCAGATAAAGTAGCTGAGAAAATGGACATCAAGAGAGGGTAACTCATCTAGTACGTAGAGGATCCAAGGTTTGAACCTTTCTGCATGCCTGAAAAGTCAAAATCGGCCAGTTTTGTCATAGCTATTAAAATGTCTCAGAACAAGTGTTTCATGGAGTGCACTTTGGGAAACGATGTCATAAGTTTACTAAATTTATGTTGCCTAGAAGTACTCAACTTTTGAAGCCAGATTTGATTTCATTATTACACTTCCTCATGATCCAAGAATCACCATAAATCTTGGTTCAGTGGGGCTACACAAGAACAGTTACCAGGAATAAGCATTTCCCTTATTTTAGTTTTTAAGATTTTATTTATTTATTTAGAGAGAGGGGAAGGGAAGGAGAAAGAGAGGGAGAGAACCATCAATGTGTGGTTGCCCCTCATGGGTCCCCAACTGGGGACCTGGCCCAAAACCCAGGCATGTGCCCTGACTGGGAATCGAACCAGCAACCTTTGGTTTGCATGCCGGTGCTCAATCCATTGAGCTACACCAGCCAGGGCACATTTCCCTTATTTTATATATGACATTTTAGTGACACTTTCCCCCCTGTTCTGCATTGCTAAGTTACAGACCTATAAGTAGAAATGGGAAATTAAATGTGTTTCACAGAAGATCTTAAAGAAAGATAAAACAAAAACTTCTCAAAAATTTAGGATAAGTAAAGCTGTAGGTTAATTAGTGTCTCCTCTTTTCCATCCTTCCTACCTCCACTAGAGGTGAACTGAATCATAGCTATGTACCCAGGGCAAGAACGTGGCAAATCCTCTGCTTGTGAACCAATGTTACCTCTGAGCTTTGTAGGGCCAAAAGTAACTTCAGCTACCATTTTGTGGAAAATAAGATGATGAGATCTGGATAAGAACAAATGCTAGGTTAAGAAGTGAGGGCAGAACCCTAGGCCAGAACAGGATCACTATTTTGAATTAAGACTTCCTAAATAAATTCTGTTCATTTATACCTAGAAATTCCCACCCCCACACACCAGCCCACCCCAGTTATTTGTACCCAAAATTCATTGCCAGCAACCCCAACCTGTAGTGTAAAGGTTTTAAAGAAACCACAAATACAATGAACGCTGGAAATACAGAGGTAAATTTAAAAGACAGATCTGTTGTTGAAGATTATTTACATTAGATGTAACTGGATATGGAAAATGAATATCATAGCCTTCCCCTTCAGACAGATCCTGAATTAGCTCTGTCGTGCCCACCGGAATTCCTACTTGTGAACTTGAAACAAGGCTTGATTTCAATCTTTACAATGAATACATGGTGGGTATACAAACAGCTTCTAAGCCTTTTGATGTTTATTAAGAGGAAGGAGTGGGGAGCTGTTTCCTGGAAGACTATGGGGCACTAGGGAGCATTAAAGAAGGAAACAATGGCAAAGGAAATGTCAGTCTTTTGCACTCATATTTCTGTGAACAATGAATCTCATGAGTTTGGGGGCTTTGAATGGACATGTTACAGGTTCTAGTCTTGCTCACTGCTGTCTTGGGGACCACACATACTATTTCTAAACTTCAGAGTTTCACTTGAAAAGACAACCAATATCGTACCCACTTCTCCTCATCATCCAATGGGGTTACTAGATTGTTTGGATTATAGACAATATGAAAAGGTTTTTGAAACATTTGCAATTAGAAGATCTATTAAAAGGCATGATTGTATCAAGTCAGTCTTTGGACCCTCCCACTCCTCACATTTATTTATGCTTCTTACAAATAGAGAATACTAGAAAAATATATAGAAGTGAATAACAAAACTCTATATTTATATCAAACAGAAATAGCCTCTGTATAATTTCAATATGTATCTTTACATTCATATAGATATGTATATATTGTTTTTAAGTAAGAATTAAGGGTTTTGTACATTGTGACAAATGGGACTGATATTTCATTAAGAGTTTATTTTCCCCCAAATTTTTCTGTTTTTGTTAAATGACTACCCTAATTTTCATTTTTTCTGATGTGATGGCACAGTAATACTATGTAAGTTTTTAAATAGATTTTATATGACTCAGATATTTCACATGTCTCTTTGGGCAAATACCATCCAAACCCGTGGATCATCCCGACGTTACCGGAAGAGAAGTCACAGTAATCCAGACAGCACCTCACTCAGAAATTCGTACATGGACCATCCATCTGACAAGGCCAAGTTGGAGTCTCATCTGCTCAGGCACTTTATCTTTGGACTTCCAATGACAAATGTGGCAGAAGAGCAAATGATAAGCTAGCAATCATCCACCACCTGTAATTTTTGAAGAACTGTGTTAGAAACAAAAAGTACAAGCCATGGTCCCTATAACCAAAACAGAGTGACTCCTCACCCTGGTCATGTCCTCAAAGAGGTCCCTTAGGAGAATTATTTCCCACTAAGCCTCCATCATGACACTCAGCATAGATTAAAGCATTCAAGAATGAGAGGTATAAATTTCCGGTGGTTCCAGACCTGGCTTGTTTCTGTATTTAGAGTTGTATGTTATGTTTCTAACTTCCCCTCATCTTTCACTAATTATTATCAGTCCCTTAAGAAGGGCATATAAATAAGGGCAGCAGAAAGCATTTGTTAACTGAGTATTATGCCTCAGTAATACTCTATATTAGAATGTGCTTAGCACTTTAATATATTGTTATCTTATTTAATCTCTCCATCTAGTTCTTGATATTGGTATGTTTGGTTAATAGCTATTTGTTTTCAAAATTCCACTCTCCCCTTTTTCCTGAGCATGGGGCCTTCCTGTTCTAGATTACATTTCTGTTTTCCATGCTCTTCCCCTCACATCTCATTGGTGAGAACTTAGTCACATGACCTATGGGAAGAGCAAAACCTCTGTGTGTGCAACTTAAAGAAAATTGTTCATCCTGGATGTCCTCTTTGCCCTCTTTATGCAGGTTGCCTGAATTTGATGAGAACGAACTTTGCCCTTGTTCATGTGGAAAAGGCCTAGGGGATGGAGGGAACCTGTACTCCTGAATAATTTAGAGAAGCGAACTGCCCACCCTACTTAGAATGCTCACCTAAAACTGTTCCCTGAGGAGAGATACAGTCCTCTCATTTAAGCCATTGTCTTCTATAAAGAATTGTATGTTGAGGTCTCTTTCCTTCTGCAGCTTAGTCCTTACCTCAACTAACAAAGAATTATTGACCTCATTTTACAGATCTAGAAAAGTCAGGTTCATGGGAGGAAGTTACTTATGTACTGAGATTTTCCCACCTCCCCCTCCTTGCTCAGCAGAACATATTTCTACTGAAATTCAACGAGTGAGTCTCTCTAGAATGAGAACAGAATAAGACTCCAAACTGAGTAGGTCTAGGAGCAGAGAACACTCAACTCTTACAAAATCCAAGTTAAAACTCACTTTAATCTCTCCATTTCTGAGTCTCAAATGAGCCCATGTTTAGCGGTTCTCTTCAAGAGCTGTGTTTTCACAGCCCTGCTGGGGTGGCTCAGTTGGTTGGAGTAGTTATTCCATACTCAAGAAGATTGTGGGTTCCATTCCCAGTTAGGGCACATACCTAGGTTGTGGGTTCAATCCCCAGTTGGGGTACATAGGGGAGGCAACTGATCAATGTTTCTCCTCCTCCTTCCCCCTCCTCTTCCCCTTCCCTTTTTCTTCTTCTTTTTCCTCTTCTTCTTCTCCTTCTCCTTCCCTTCCTCCTCCTTCTTCTTCTTCCCCTCCTCCTTAGTCTTTTACTCCTCCTTCCCCTCCCCACCCCTCCTTCTCCTCCTCCTTCTTTTTCTTCCCTCTAAAATCAGTACATATGTCCTCAGGTGAGGATTTAAAAAGAAAAAGAGTGACTTACTTTCCCAGAAAACTTTATCCTCATTGTAGTAAGTTCAACAAAAAAGTTTCAGTTTCAGGTTATGTGGCATCATCCTGGCCTGTCTTAACACCTCCACCAATGGCAGTGGAGACAGGACTCTTTCTACATGGGTTCCTCATCTGTCCCTGTCCCTTAAGGAGTACATTATCCCTTACCAAAAAAAAAGCCCATCATCTTGTTCTACAAAGACCAAATAAATATGATTAACACCAAATTTCTGTTCTGCTGACCAAATAGCACACTCTTGAAAAGATAATCTTCATGAAATAAGTGAGGAGGCCTCCTTAGGAAATCAATTGGGCAAAAGCCTAGAGAGTAAATCAAGACAAATGGGAAACCAGCTGGAAGAAATCAAACAGGCAAAGCAGGTGCGCTGGCTCATGTTTGGGAAGATGAAACACAGCATGAGGCATTTCGCATTCACACAAAAGCAATATCTATAACCTTTGTCAGGCTTTGAACTGAGCTAAAAGCATGACTTATTTAAGAAGAGCTGGTAGCTGGGAACTGGTTGAACTAAGAGTGTCAAGACCAATTCTGAAGACGTTTGCTTATACTGAGCCTGTTTTTATGTGCTTGGAGGAGTGCCAAACAGCGAGTGGCAGATGGTCCTTCGATTAAGTGGGATTTTAAGTGAAGTGAGAGATGGAATGATTGGCTGTGTCCCCAGACTAGGAGGAAGAAGAAAAATTTTGCAAAAAATAAAATAAAATAATAATAAAATGTGTTCATTGTGTTGGGTAGCTGTAAAACAGGCAAAGGATGAGTAGAACTTCAACAGGCTGTTCTTTACAAGGACAGAAACAATAATGGACCAAGTAGCCCTGAGTGACTACATCACACATCTGTGGGCACTAAAATGGGACCAAACCTCAATGCTTGAACCACAGCACCACCTGGAATACGTACCATAGGCAACATCACCTTGTGTCCAGCAACACAGAAAAGGCCTCCTTGCTGCAATGGAAGTAGATTTAGGTATCACAGACCATTCCGTTTTGGCAGGGTTCATGAGGCCAAAAGCATTTGCCTCCTTCATTTCGGGCCCCTGAAAGTGCTTCAGAAGTTGTTGTCTAAGACTGCAAACACACACACACATACACACACACTCAGTAGTACCAGGTCTCTGATTTCCAGTAACTTCTGGCAAAGATCCCTAGAATCAGCCTCTCTTGATTACTCATACACACAAAATTAAAAACTAACAAAACCACCAAAAATTTGAATTTGTAGAACCTGGGAGCTTCTTACATCCAACTACAAGATGGATAGAATTGGACTGAAAAATGCATTTGGGGCCTACCAGTGCCAAACCTTTGCGACAGAGCTAGCTGCCTAGCTGGAAGAAAGTAGAGAAATCCCCAAACCGTTTGTCCTTTGGCTCAAAAACAGCAGAACGATACCAGCAAGAATACCGAGCAGCTGTTCATCTCTTGCACAGCCTACTGTGCCTTACGGAGTGATCAGAGAAACTACAAAACCCTACAAAACCCTCCTCACATAAACTCACTACCACCAATATAGCTCTTCTAAGTCAAGGCTGATATTGCACTCCCCAAAAAACAGAGAAGCATGAAGCATTGCCAGATTTATCAAATATAAACACAGGATGCCCTGTTAAATACAAATTTCACATAAATGATAAATATTGCTTTCATATAACTATTTTCCAAGTAGTAAATGGGGACTACAAATTATTTTTTTAGTGTAAGTATATCCCAAATATAGATGAAACATACTTAACACTAAAAGATTATTTGTTGATTACCTGAAATCCTAACTTAACTGGCATCCTATACTCAATCTGGTGACTCAAGAAAGGAAAAAAAGAATAGCATTACTACATTGCATCGTGGAGATGCAGTTCCTACAAATAAGAGTGTTGTAGGTTGAGCAAAGACACAAGAAGCCCTTGCAATAATACCAACTGCATGTTATAAATTTACATTTATCAAATTTGCTCAGAACATATAAGCTTTGGAAGAATAATATCCCAAATCAGCACAACACAAATAGAGTCACTATAGGGAAGATTGACTACTAGAAATGAGAATTAGGCTATAATGTATATTTATCAACATACCTTCTAGCTTATTTATTGCTAGATTCCAACAGACACTGAATGCCATGAAGGAAATCCACATACCCATCAGTAGACTAACATTGAGTCTAGATAGAGCTTATTTCATTAAGAATAAAGAAAGGAGAAGAAAATAAGGGAAAATAGATTTTGGAACATGGGAAAGTAACTACTATCCCAAGAACATGAGAAATATTTCTTATACTGCTTAAAATAATCTATAGTAACAAGAGAATATGTATTCTATGATATAGGAGCTGGAGGTCATAAGGATTAATTGAGAAGCAAGGTATGTCAAATAAAGAAATTTTAGAAATTTAGAATTAAATATAGTAGGAGTACTAGAATTTTTAGGCCAATGATGGAATTAATGTATAGCATTGAATAAGAGTTTAAATATGAGCTGTTCTCTCATAACTCATAAGAAAAGTCAAAGATGGTAATAAAATAGGGATGACAGCATGGACAGAGAACCCTACAAGTTTCAAGTGCAAGCAACCCAAATTAACTAAAAATATTTGTATCAGATTAGCCTTCTGTAAATGCCAGGAGAGAGTGGAGAAATAGCTAATGTTTGAGTAAAAATTGGTCCTCCGAAGTACACACTTACCTAAATAATCTATCTTGTGTAAAGACATAGGAAGGATTCAGAAAACATAACATGTGTAATTTCTTGAAAACAAATTTCATTGAGAAATTTAACATGTATTCCAGAGATTAATCAAATTCAGAATTCAAAACTAGATCCTGAAGAAATATCAGATCCATCCTGGTGAATCACAGTAGTTATCAAACAGTGTATGCACATAAGAATTACTGAGGGAATATTTGGAAGCATCAGCAATTAAGTCCCATTTCAGATTAATTAAATCGGATATTCAGAGTAAGGGTTGTGGAAGTGGCCATTGAAAGTTCAAAAAGCTTCATGTTTGATTTTAATGTGTAACTAGGATTGAAATCCATCATTTTGCTCCAAAACAAGCATGAGATCAGAAGGCCTGGGTTTGACCTTCTTGCCTGTGATTCATAGAAAACTAGTGACTGAAGGCGAATGTCTCAATCTATGTAGAAAAAATATGTTTTGTAAACTGCTGTGATAATGTAGTAGTAATGATAATACCCACCCCATATATTTGTCATTTGCATTAAATTGGAAAATGTATGTGTCATTCACCAAAGGAAGCTTATACAATTCCCGGTAACTACACAACATTTTCACTGTCTTTTCTGAGAACAGCAGTTATGCATGCGATGTTTTGCTTTTTGAGTAACGGTAAGCAGGGATTTTGTTGTTAAGTCAAACCACTAAATTCTACGTAGTTCCCAACATATTTCAGTTCTACAGCAAATAGTGACTTGTTTGCCAGACTTTAAAGGACCTCTGAAGTTTGGCCACTCCCATTCCTTTTCAACCAGTCCGGCTGCTCTGCTTACCCAGTCCTTACCCCGGTCTCCATGGCCGTCACACAGGCCTGCTCACTTCTGCCTGCCTACGTTCACTCCTCGCGCTCCGGTGCGTAGAGTCGCCATCTCCTTAAGGGCCAGCGCGTCTTTATCTTCACCGCTCTTTCCTGAGGCCTCCAGCTGGCAGGGACCTGCCACAGCAACAGATGGACTTAGTCATATTCTCGAGAACCTCTTTTATCAAGTTTAGTACTGTGTTATTTATTATTTCGCATGTATTTGCCGTAAGTAAACTTTAATTTCCTGCCGGTGGTGTAGGCAGAAGGGAGAGCGATGTGGAAAGAATACTTAACAATGTACAAAATGCTCGTGATATGTATTGAAACAAACAAAAAAAGAAGTAGGACACTGAATCCAAAGTACAATATTGACTCAATTATGGTAAACTGCATAAAGCACAGACAGGAAAAATAAAGTTAGGAGTTGGCAGTGGTTGTCTCTTAGTGGTCAGATTATGAGGAACTTTTATGATTCCTTCATACTTTTCTCTATTTCCCACGAGTTCTATTTATTAATTCTATAATAAGTCAAAATATGTTCTGTAAAGAAAAACAACCGGTAACTATAAAAGAATCAAACTTTTCAGAAAATATGTAGTATAAAAATACAAGAGAATTGTGTATTAAAATTGTTGATAGTATATACCAAAGAAGATATATGAGTGGCAAATAGGCAGATAAAAAATACTTGATGAATGTCATTATTTGTCAAGGAAATGCAAATTAAAGTCACAATGAAATATAACTGCCTACATTAGAACATAATTACATTTAAAAGTATGACAATACAAAATAATGGTCAATATGTATATCTCTATTCAGTGTTGGTAACAATGCTGATAAGAGCAAAAGCTTGGAAATAACATGCCTATCTCAACCTATAGAAATTGTTGGAAAATAACTGTATCACTTGAAAACAGAATAGAGCCAGAGAAAGTCAGGCTTTGAAGGAATTTTGAATGACACATTAGAGCTTACAATATAATAGTGAGAAAATGTGTCAAATATCAACAATAGTTACTCTGTGGTGTTGGTAGTATATAGCTCCTTTTTTCTCCATGTCTGCCCAAATGTATTACTTGCATTAGGAGAAACACAAACATTTTAAGGTAATGACTTGTTTCTGGAACACAAATACAATCCCTTCAGCACGGGAGTTTGTCTGTTTGAACAGCGACCCTTGCTGCTGACGTGTGAACGTGAATGCTCTGGGCCTCTGGGCAGTAGCATTCCTTACAACGTTGTGCATTTGCTTCAATCATCGGGCGCCTAGGTATTCTACATAGGGGTGGTACTCGAAGTGTAGTGGCGTGTCTCCGGAAGTTCCTGGATTCAAAATGGTTTTCATAGCCCTACTAAGACATTGTTTACCTTTTCCCATGTTGTTGTCTTCTGCAGTACTGGATGGAACTTCTGACGTCTGAGCACAAATCAAGGTGGTGGAAACAAGCCCCCCCAGCTGCATTCTTTGCTACCACAGACTCACTGTAAAAAAGAAAAAAAGTAAAGATATAAACTCCAGACTGTCCTTGAGGAAGCAGTAAAAATTACTGTATTAAAGCTCAATCTTCGAGAGCATGTGTTTTTCGTATTCTCTGTGACACAAACGGAAGTGCGCCTAAAGCACTCGGGGTAGGATGATTGTCTCCTCGAGAAGCCTTGTGCTGCTCCTGGAGTTCTGAGCTGAGGGTCTCTGTGGTTTTTTTAATCTTCACCTGATGACATGTTTATTGATTTTAGAGGAAGACAAGGAGGGAGGGAGAAAGAGAGAGAAATCAATCAGTAGCCTTCCATACACGCCCGGACCAGGGATATAACCTGTGACCTTTGGGTGCACGGGAGAACGCTCCATCCAATGGGCCACCCAGCCCAGGCTGAACTGTCGCTCTTTTTAAGAAATACCATTTTTACTTGAAAGAATGACTGACAGAAAACTACGGTGATTCAGATCTGGATAGTTGACATTTGCCTGAAAATGAATTCAGTGAGCCTGTAACTCTGAGGAAAACAGTGGGCAGTATTTGTTGTCAGTGATAAAATTAGGTTCCTCGTGCAAAGTAGACTTTTGCAAAACTGGTATCTATTAGCATGAGTTTAACAGCTTCCCAATACTTAAATACATCTGATAAAATTAATTTAGTATTATTGATTATAGTTTAGTATTAGTGATTTTTTTTATGTTACATGATAAAATGGGTGCACATTTGGAAGAGCTACATAACTCACTGGACCAATATTTTCTAAAATGACCTGTGCACAATGTTACGAAGTGTATGTGGGCAGAAGATCTATTCAACATGCAAAACAGACCAACGGCTTTAATGTAGTGGAGTAGGACACTTCACTGACAGTTTTCAGATTCCACACTGTAACTTTTTTGTAAAAGGCTATTATTAAAATATTTCTCCCTTTTCAGCCAGATTTGAACATGGGGTGGATTTTCTTTTTATATTTTAAGCAAAAATAACATTGTAACAGGTTGAAAATAGAAGCAGATTTGATAATCCAATTAACTTTTTCTCAGTAAGTCCTTGATTTGGGTTTATGAAGCCCTGAGTATAGAAACCCCTTAGTTATTATTTTAAATAAATGAAGATTACCATCAGTTTTCTGGTGCCTGTATTCAACAAAACAAGGGAAACTTCCTTTTCTTAAAAATTATCTTAATAGATATCTCCTCTATTGCCTTACATGTTGGAGAGAAAGAAATTAATTATAACTTCATATTTTAGAAGTCATCCTAATGTTGCTGAGTCAAGACCAAAAATACATTATTCCAATTTATCAGTTAGGATTGTGCTTACCAGTGTATAATATAACACAAAACTTAGTTACTTTTTTTCTTACATAAAAAGAAGTTCAGGGAGGTCCTGTAGGGCTAGTACAGTGGTCCCACAATGCAATCAATGTCCTAGTCTTGCTACATCTTTTTGCCTTGCCACCCTAAAGTATGATTTCAGTCTTCACGTTTGCAAGATGGCCACTCTACAGCCCTTGTTCTCGGAGGGAAGGAGGCAGGGAACTGAAGGCATCAGCAACAGGTAATCAGCTTTCTTTGCATTTCATTGGCCAGAACTGTGTCACCTGATCCTTCACAGTTGAAAGAGATACTGGGCAACTGCATTTTAATTCTTACTGCCCTATGGTAGTGGTGGCAGGGATGAAATGGGTTTGAAATCCACATCAGGTCAGCAAGTGTCTACTGTGTGTAGCAATAATGACTCTCTTTAGTGGAAGGGAAAACAGTAGAAACTTACTAGTCTCAGACAAAAATTGATGTAGGTATATACTATGTCATCCTGGGTGAAGTGAATAACAATAGCATTGACAGGGTGGACAAGGTGATATTAACTATTCAAACATACTGTTAGGAAGTGAACAATAAAGGTAGAACTTGGTTACCTCCTTCACAACAAAGGAAAAAGGAGTCATTCTTTATTTTTTCCTGTCAATTTAGCAACTATCAAACCTTCTTCATTTATGTGGCCCACAGCATGTAGGGAAGATAAAAGAAGACAAGACTCAATGATGTTGACTGCAGATGACAACCACAGATTTATAATCACTGAGGAAGGCTTCGGTTCTTCACACCCACTGTTTACTTAACACAGCTATGTAGCTGGTTCATTACGGTGCAGATAAAGAAATGAGTAAGGCATCGCACTCATCTCGAGAAACTCAACATCCCAGTGAAATTTGCTCTGATTTTTTCCCCCATTACTTCATTTACAGGAGGTTTGATGAGTCAATTCATGTAAAGTGTATAAAAAATGGTTCAAGATTTTTGCCTTTATTTTATGTACTTCTCACTATAAAATACACCTTGCTCTATAGTTAGGGTACCAAGTACATAATAAATGACTCACTCTTATTAGATAAAAATCTGTGGATAACATTCTTGAAGCCAAATTCTTAGAAATGATTTGTAAGTAGGAGGGAGAGAGGAAAACCATATAGCTTTGCTTAGAACATGTTAATTAGTTGTTCCTGTACCGGGAAGGAGAATTTGAAGAGCAAAGATCAGACTGGAAGTTTCTTTTAGCTTAAAAAACTGACTAAATTTTGTCTTCTTTCTTGGAAGATGATAGTAATACACAGCTTAAAAAATCCTTAATACTTCAGAATCAAAGTTGGATATTTTCACGAGCTTTCCAAAATTTAACTAATTGTATATGTAGTGAAAATAATTGTATATTTAATAATGCTTTAACATATGATGCAGGGTTGGGTGAAAGTAGGTTTACAGTTTTAATACAAATAAATAATACAATCACTAATAAATATAATACAAGAATAAACTGTTTCATATACTCACAACTTTAAATCTACTTTTGCTCCAGCCCTGTGCATTTTTAAATCTGCTTTGAAATTTTTTTTAAAGTGTAAGTTTATTTAAAGTGGCTGTGAAACTTCTTGATGAGTTATTCTGGCTTGGAGTCTGCTGGTATCCCCAGATAAAACCAAATACCTACTCAGAACTTTTGAACAGCTTACCAAGATTAAATATGCCCAAACCGTAACATTTTTGTGGGTTTGAAATTCTAAATTCTGCTTTCAACTCTACTTCCAGATCTTCAATTTGGAGAAAAGAGAAAAAAAAATTTCCAGGTTTATGTGGCCATCAAGGAAAGTCAGAACAATAGATTGCTTTAGCCATGCTTTCATTTAAGCATCCAGCTCTCAACCCAAAGAGACCTTCTAATTAGCCAGTTCAGGTTTTGTGTAACTGTGGACCCAAGGTTTTAGCAGTCAGTCTTTTAAACAAGTTATAATATTAGAATATCAATGCATACATAAGCCTCTTTATTGGGAAAATTTGGTGGTTGCTTTAGGGAAAGGGGAAGAACAGTTAAATATTTTATTGGAGCACCTTTATGAATATCAATTCTCTGCTTAGTTTTAAATTTAGGTTGATGTGATTTCTGGTTCTGAATTCTGTTATTCTAATGACACAATTATTTCTCCCCCTTAAACTTTATTTCCTTCATTCTTTTCTTGTTAATTCTATTAAAGTCCATACCTCTACATTAAAATTTAAACTTTAATTTTCTAAAGTCATTTTGCTTGTGTGTAAAAGCCAAGGTATTTTAATATAGATATCAAATGTTAGAATAATGAATAGTTTTTTAATACAAGGCAAAAGAGAAGAAGAAAATATATAGGCATGGAATGCAGGTAATCTGACCTTTGTCCCCATTCTGCCATCAACCAATTGTGAATCTCCTTTGGACTCCTTTCATTTTTTCATACAAAAAGGTCAGGAGAGTGAAGCAAAACATCTGTCAGCTTTCAGTCATTTCTAAAATTCCATAAATTTTGTATGTACTAGAGAACAGGTATGATCTCTTCACTGTTCACGCACCTTAAATCTCTCCAGGATATCTAACCACTGCTGTTCCAACGTCACGGTGTACTTTAGTTTAGAAACATGCTCACACGTCACATACACTCTTAGGTTATCATTTATTACCTCTTTGGGCATATCTTCTAGGCAGACTTCATTATAAGAACTAGAACAAGTTGTTTAATGAGAAATGCTTCTTTTGAACCAAGAGCAAGATTTGTACTTCCAAAAATTTCATCTAGTATTTTTTTGTAAAATATATGAGCTATTAAATCTAAATTCAAATACTTAATACTTACTAAAAATATTCAGCTGATCATGAGATTAAAAGGAAGTTATGTACCACAGATTAAAAAACAAATGTGTAAATTTTGCAAAATTTATACCAACGACATTACCCCTGTTCATGAGTTACATATTGAAATACAGTTTTATACAGGGCTGTGCAGAAGCAACATCTGTTCCATATTTACTTTACTATTACCAATCCTTTTGGTTTTCTTGAAACCCGCTTCTAAAGATAAACTTGATTTCATAGGACTCTCATTTTCAACACTATAAAATAAGGCTTTTTTTTTGTTGTTGAATTCATGCAGGGGTATCCAACCTTTTGGCATCTCTGCACCACACTGAAAGAAGAAGAGTTGTCTTGGGCCACACATTAACTACATTGCGACACGTAATCACAAAAAAATCACATAATGTTTTAAGTTACTTTATGATTTTGTGTTGGGCCCCATTCACAGCCATCCTGGGCTGCATGCGGCCCGCCGGCCGCAGGTTGGACACCCTGCTAGTACTTGGATCATGGAAGTATGTTCCTAATGAAAAACCTCCTAGGAGGCAGTTCAGATTATTTATTTCAGAACATACCAGTGGGGAACTATATCCTCTTCGTTGTTTTCCTCTTTGTTGTTACTCACAAAGTGATCATGATGGTTTTATCTCTTCCGTAATGCTTTATTATTTTCCTACTGGCTTTTCCTGAGTCCCTCAGCTGAACAGACTTTGCAGCTGCCCTCTGGGGCATTTTTTATCTTTAATAACTCGTGCAGCACACACACAAACTCATCCACCAATATAACACACAGCTGTTCTTCCTTTGCTTTCACAGCTCTTTCCATTTGTTAATATTACCCTATTCCTTCCATTCATATACTCAATAAACGTTTACTGTGCGAATTTTACATACTGTGCACCATGCTAAGTATTGTGGATGTGAAGGTAAGTACTGCATGCTCTTTGTCCTTAAACAGAATGCAATCTGGTATCTAAGGCGAATGGACGTATAACTCAGGATTACAGTGCACTGTGATTAGGTGCCCTAAGGGAGTAAGTGCAAAGTGCAAAGATGAATTAGAGATGGAAGATGGCTAGGACGTACATTTAAAAACTGAACATAAGAGTGAAGGCAGGGGCTCGTGCCACCACATTTGAACACATTATAGAGAAAAGACCTGGCGTTCTCTTTATCCTCAAGTGAAGTCAGGTTCGTCTCCCAGACTGTGTACCACATACAAAATGTGCATATTAAAGCCTCCTTGCTTCCCAGCACAGTTCACTTACTCTCAAAAATCCCTCAGGTAAAAACTTCTCGCCCTCTGGGGCACCTGCCATCTGGTTACTGCCTTCCACCATGCTCCTTGTTCTTGTTTTCCAAAACCCTAGTCATTCCCCAAAATTTATCAGGGACCTTGGCACTCTGATCGTTTTCTTGCCACCGTGTGCCTAGGCAATTGCAATGCCAGTGCAGACAACCCCATCCAGCAATCTTTCCTCATACTTCTCCAGTCTCTTCAGTCGCAGGGAGCGGTGCCACCCAGCCTCTCCCGCCACACACAACGGACCTCTCCTATCAGCACCATCCTAGTTTCCTGTTTTGAATTCTTAAACTTTTGTCCGTTTCTTCCTTATCCTCACATTTCTCTCAACACCTTATTTTCAGCTCATCAGTTATTGGACCACATCAAGACCACCGAAACTTTTACTCTCCATTTCCCCTCTGTCTTTCCAGCCTTTCTTGTCATCTCTTCACTCTATTCTCGCTTCTCCCCACCTTCATCTGCTTCTCGTTTCCTCCTAAATCCTCAGTCGCCTGATCCATCAGTCACCTTCTCTCCCTAGTCGGCCTCTCCTCTCCAGTAGACAGGGGGACCCTGTTTTACTGCGCTATGTTTTACTGAACTTCATAGATGTTGAATTTTTTTTACAAATTGAAGGCAAGACCCTCCACCAGCAAAACATATATGACTTGTTTCATTGTGATGGTCAGGACTGAACCTGCAATATCTTGGAGGTATGATTGTATTAACAGAATAAAGATTTCTCTCAACTGAAAAATGGAGACATTTTTCCCACTGTTTCCTACTCCAACTACTTCCACTACTTCTCAGCCTTCTCTTCCTGTCACACCTCAGTGTCCACGATGAAATCGGTTTGCACTCTTAGCCTGCACTTCCTCACCTTCCGCTTAAGCTTTATCAAATTTTATTGTAAAATATCCTCTATGTATAAAATAATATGCATACCTAAGATATAAATGATCATTAAAAGGTATCCACAGCTCATCTTGGAAACAGAATATTACCAATGCCTTTAAAATCAACTTGTGTTTCCCTTCCTAACCCACTCCCCCCTCCCCGTGGGGGAATAAAGACAATCATGAGTTTTTGCTTGATTTGTATTTGTTTCTCTCTCACTTGTACATACCTCAACAATACATGGTTTCATTTTACATGTTTAGAATTTATATAACTTCTATCCTGCTGTCAGTATTCTTCTGTCACTTGGCTTTGTTTGCTGCTCACGAGCTTTGTGCAATGTATTGATAAACAGAGCAGCTGTGGTTCATAATATATCATATCATGGGAATTTACTAGAAATACACATTGTTTCCAGTTGTTGCTATTACTACACTGAACTGCAAGAAACTGCAGTTTTTGTAGGTTCGATGTATATTTGATCATCAGAATTCTGTATGGTTTATCCTTCACAAAAACGCTCTGCTGCACGCTTTCTCATACACGACTCCTTCTGCTGTGTGGGAACTTCTTGGCACCGGGGTAGCCTTCATAGTTCCTACAGTCTAAGCATCTCCACTTTACTGCATAATGTCAAATTCTTTTTCAAAATTATTGTTCCAGGTAATTCCACCACCACTGGTGTACAAATAAGCCTATGGCTTCACATTCTTAAGAGGAAAAAAATTTGCAACTCTGACAGATATAAAATTATATTTCCCTGTTAAAACGTTTTCATTATCTTTACTACTTTAGAGCAGTTTCAGGTTCACAGAAAAATTAAGAAGAAGTCTCAGCGATGTCCCATATACTCCTTGTCCCCACCCATGCTCAGCCTCTCCCCCCATCATCAACCTCCCCCACCAGAGAGGTACATCTATTACAACTGATGAACTACGCTGACACATCGCAATCACCCGAAGTCCATAGTTTGCATTATGGTTCACTCTCGGTGTTGCAGCTTTGGGGGCTTTGGACAAATCTATAATGATGTGTACCCGTCATTACTGCATGCCACAGAGTATATTTTCACTGCCCTGATGGTCCTCTGGGCCCCACCTATTCAGCCCTCCTTCCCCCAGCCCCTGACAGTCGCCAATCTTTATACTGTCTCCACAGTTTTGCCTTTCCCAGAATGCAATATAGGTGGAATTGTACAGTATGTGTCCTTTTCAGCTTGACCTCTTTCATTTATTGATACGTATTTAAGGTTCCCCACATTTGTTCACGGCTCAACAGGTCATGTCTTCTCAGGAGTATTAACCTGTTGTCTAGAGGTGCTGCTGGACATCCATTCACCTGCTGAAAGACATCCTGGTTGCTTCCAAATGTTGGCATTGTGAATAAAGCTGCTGTTACCCATCCACAGGCAGGTTTTTATTTGGAAATTAGTTTTCAGGTCATTTGTGTGAATACCAAGGCGTGTATTGCTGCGTGGTATAGGAGGAGCAAGTTTTGTTTCGTAACAAAACACCAAAATGTCTTCCAAAGTTTCTGTACTGTTCTGCATTCCTACCAGCAGTGAATGAGAGTTCCTGTTGCTCCATGTTCTCGCCAGCATTTGGTATTTTTGGTGTACCAGGCTTCAGCCATTCTAATAGGTGCGTAGTGGTATATCATGTTTTAATTTGCATCTCCTTGATGGCACCTGATGGGGGCACCTTTTCTTATCCTTATTTATCAGCTATATAGCTTCTTTGGTGAGGAGTCCGTTAGGTCTTTGTTCCATTTTAATGGGGTCACTTATAGTCTTATCGTTGAGTGAGTGATTAGGTCTCAGTCTTTCACTGTGAACTTCACAAGTATATATTTTTTCTACCCCTTAGGTGCACCAAGGTGAGGAGATCCAGCTGCAGTCCAATAGGTCCCTCCTCCCATGTGGAAGGTACAGCTGCCTCCAGTTGGGTATCTCCCTTCCCCCAGGTCATTGAGGCCCTGCTTATCCCCTAGCAGGCTGGGGTCTAGTTAACTAGTTTCTCCTGAGCTGAGACTGTGTTAAGAAGAATACAAGTGCTCTGGTGCATTGCAAAATGGTTCCCTTCCTCCTCCCCCTGGCATAAGCGGGAGGGCCTTTTTCTTGGATGTTTACTGTGGGATCCTGGGAGTTCCTAGAAGCAAATCTCCCCACACTGTGGAGGCCCCGCCATGACCACCTTCCCTGAGGAGCTTCTCGCTCTCAGGGGCATGCACAGTGAGCAGCCTGCAAATCTGCATCAACAGCTCAGCCTTTCCTACCCCAGTGGCCCTGCTTCTGGGGATGGCTTCTGCTAGCGAGTCCCCGCTCAGGTAAGTGATGACACCCTGGGCTCATTCACCTGTCTGGCTCTCCAGGGTTGTGGGGAGCCATTTCACCTCTGTGCTCCACTCTTCTAAGGATTTGAAAGAAGTGGTTGATTTTTCCGTTTGTTCAGCTGTCACTTGTTAGTGTGAAGTGGTGTCTTCCCAGCTCCTTACACATAGAATGGGCTTTTGTTATGTTTTTAATTTTCATGTGGCTTATTAGCAATAAGGTTGAGTATCTTTTTATATTTTAATTGGCCATTTGTGTTTCCTCTTCTGTTTGTTTGTGCCCATTTTTCTATTGTTTAGTGTGGATCACCTAAAGTTCTGGTTACTAATTGGCTTTTAATGGTACATATTGAAAATATATCTTTCCAGCTGCGGCATATTTTTCTTGCTTGATTTTGATGGTGTGTTAATGAAAACCATAGTGTTCTTAATGTTAATGGAGTGATATTCGCCAATTAATTTAGTTTTTGTTAAATAAATCCTTTTCTACTCTGCAATCATAAACATCAGTTCCTATTTTGCGTGTAAAACTTTCAAAGTTTTGACTTTTATACTTAATTTTTAAATCTATATAGAAGTGAGCTTTATGTAAGATGTGAAGTAGGAACCATTCTCATTTATTAAAAATTGGGATACCAACTTCCAGAGCACCACCCGTTGAGTAGTCCATATATTGCTCAACACACGTTTCAATGCTGAATCCGCCATACATCAAATGTCTTTATAAACTTCAGTCTGATTGAGGTCTCTTTACCTCTGTTAGCATGTCTGTTTCTGCACCGAGAAGCCAGCATATTTGTTAGGGCAAGTCTCTACATGTTTTTATTCTAGATCGCTGTTGGCAAACACGAGGTGGCCCTCCACCTTATTTATGTATTTATGTATGTATGTATGTATGTATGTATGTATTTATTTATTTATTTATTTTATCTGGCCCAGCACCTTGTTTCTACCCAGGGCAGTGCCAAGCTCCTTACCCCTAGTTAAGGATAGTTACATTTATACAGTCCTAAAATGACATTCATTTGAAGGCGCCCCTTTGAAGGCGACCTCAAGGCTGATGTGGCCCCCAGTGAAAATGAGTTCTACACCCCTGTTTCCAGATTCTAACTCTTCTATTGGGTGGGCCAAAATGTCCATACAGTTTTATCCATAATAAAAGACATATTTTTCATTTTCACCAATAATTTTATTGATTTGGATATTTTGAGTATGTCGGCTATCTCCCCCATGGTGTAATGTTGATTGTTCTCAATTAATGTGTTGATTTGATTGCTATCAACTGCAGCTGGTCTATCTGACCATGGAGCATTCATTCCAGCAAGAAATCTCCAGCACAACACTTGGCAAACCACTTTTGACACATTTGATTAGTCATAGCACCTTCTCCACACAGTGCACAAATCCTTTGTTTTTTTATTTCAGTTGCATTTTCACCTTTCTTGAAATAATAAAGCATAGTATGTTGAAAATGTTGTGTATTTTTGTCCATCAATATTAAAATGACTACACAAAAATTCACCAGTTTTGATAAGTTTTTTTTTTTTAGTGCATGCTGATATGATGACAGCTGTCACAACACACTCTAACTAACAAAACTGTTTTGAATGAAGTTAAAGACAGCTAAGCCCTACTAGAACCATCTTAGGAAAAAAACAAACAAACATTTTGGCCAATCCAATACTTAAGTTTCCACATCAGTCTTTTAAATTTCAAAGAAAATTCAGTTGAGATTTTAAAAGAAATTTTGTTGACTCTGTATATCAATTTGGGAATAACTGATGTATTTAAAATATTGAATCTTGTTATTTATGAATATGTATCTTGCAATTTAGGTCTTTTAAGGTATAATTTCAAATGAAAAGTATCAATTTTTTCATAAAATAATTGACCATCTTTTGTTAAATTGATTCCTAATTATCTATATTTGGTTCTACAAATTATATTTTCTATTAATTTTTGTATATTGACCTTGTATAGTCACTGTACTAAACTTTTATTAATTTGAACAACTTCAAGCATTCTTTTGGGTTTTCTATGGAAACCATAATGTCTTTTGCAAATAATGAGACATTTTTCCTCATTCTTATCTTTATACATTTTATTTCATTTTCTTATTTTCATGTGCTTTCTGGAATCCTCAGTTTAATGTTGAATATTCGTGGTAATAGTGGACTTTTTTGTTGTTGTTGCTCTTTTAAAAAAAAAAGATTTTACTGTTTTGCCAATGAGTATGACGTTTCCTGTGAGATTTTTGTAGATTCTCTTTTGCCAGTTAGAAAAGTTTCCTTTAATTCTGAATTTGCCAAGACTTTGTAATATGGATGAATATGGTGTTTATTCTAACTCTGAGTTTTCTAAGAGTTTCTAATATGGATGAATATTATATATTGTGTTTATCTGCATGAAAATAAGATGATTTTATGGGTGTTTAGCATTTTTGTATTAACTTATATTAGTTTTTCATGTGTTACCCAGCCCTTTATTTCTTGGATAAGGTCAACTTAGTAATTTAGGTGTGTATCGGTGTGTGTTTACTATATTGTTGGACTTTGTTTGCCAGTATGTTATACAGAATTTTTCAATCTGTGGTTCATAATTGAGACTGACCTATAATTTTCCTTTTGAAACTTTCATTATTGGGTTTTGAAGTCAAAATGATAATGTAATAAGGTGCAGCCAAAAGTGGGGCCCCAAATAGGGATTTGTAATGGGGTCCAGAAGAGCTTGTAGATGCTGGCTCCACACCACAGGACAGCACCTGCCTGGAATGCTGGCAGCTGTGGCCAACTGTGGGAGGAGCAGGGAATGAGGCTGCAGAGGAAGATTGGCGCTGGGATTTAAACCAGGCACAGGAGCAATTAGGCATCTTTTTGGGGACCACGTGGCTTTGGAAGTGCTCCCTTTTTGCTGCATGGATGGTGCTGGGAGCCTGAATCATGGACTTCTACTTCTTTCTTGAGATATGGTACCCCAGACTGGGCAGAGGGAGAAGACTGTGTGTATTTGTGGGTATTCTAAAGAACTTTAGTCTATATAACTTTTAAATAAATAATAATTCCTTTCCTTTTTACCAATCTCTGGCATTGAGAGATGTCTTTCCTTTGGTGGCAGGCAAAACGAACATAGTATGGGGGAGGAATCCCCCAGAGAGAAAGGGGAGGTCTTTTATATCATTCAGCCCCCTGGTCTGTTCTGTAACAATAATAATGACCTCATAAAACAAGTAAAAAAGAACTGTGTCATTATCTTTCATGCTCTGGAAGAATTTCTGTGATATTGGCATTGTTTGCTCCTTAAATATCTAGTGGAACTTGTTCTTGAACTGTGGGCTCGGACTTTTTCATGGGAAGGGAAGTTTAATTTCTTCAGTGGTTATAGGATCACATGAGTCTTTTAGTTCTTTTGTAGGTCAATTTTTTTAAAAATATTTTATTTATTTATTTTTAGAGAGGGAAGGGGGGGGAGAAAGAGAGAGAGAGAAAAACATCAATGTGTGGTTGCTGGGGGCCATGGCCTGCAACCCAGGCATGTGCCCTGACTGGGAATTGAACCTGCGATGCTTTGGTCCGCAGCCCACACTCAATCCACTGAGCTATGCCAGCCAGGGCTCGTAGGTCAATTTTTATAGGAGATAATTTTCTAGACATGTGCCCATTTTCTGTAAGTTGTCGTTGACATCAAAAGTTGCCGACAACATTGTGCTCTCCTTCTAGTCTGTTTCTCCTGAAGCTGTGTTTCCTTGTACTCTGCCAATGTTGTTCCTATTTCTCCCCTATTTTACTGCCAATCATATCAGAGACATTTGGATCTTATTGTTTTTTCAAAGAACATATTTGGGTTTTTATTATTTTCCCAATTGTAGCTTTTTTCTACTTTATAAATTCATCCTTTTATCTTTGTTATTGCCTTCTACTTTCTGGGTTTGTTTTAATAGTATACTTTTTAGATCAAGTTAGATGCTTAATTATTAATTTCCAGCTTTTCTAATATGGGTACATAAGGCTACACATTTTTCTCTGTGAACTTTTCTTGGTATCCTACATGTTTTGATATGCAGACATTTCCATCATTGTTTAGTTCTAAACTGTTCTAATATTCATTTTGATTGTTTTGTGTTATTTACAAGTGTTTTCAAATCTCTAAACATGAGTTTTTTCATAATATTATTATTATTGACTTTAAACTTAATTCTGTTGCGGTTAAAGAACATGACCTACATCATATTAATCTTTCATATTTGTTAAAACTAGTTTTATAGCTTATGTCATCTCTATATGCAAATAATAAATAAGTATCACATGTGCTTGAAAATAATGTCATCTCTCATTGCTTTGTGCTTTATTCTACATAATGCAATTAGTTGAAGCGTGTCACTTGTATTCTCAAAGCCTCTATACCTTTCTGATTTTTTTTTTTTTGGTCTGTTTGATCTGTCAATTTCCAAACAATATGTCTCAAAGTACCCACTATGATTTTGAATCTTTCTGCTCTTTTCTATATACATTTTGAATTGTGAAATATGGTGCATGGCATTTTTTATCATTATAAAGTACCCTCTGAAATAATGCTTTTTACCTTAAGGTCTTTTCATGTGATAAGTGCTATACCTGCATTAACTTATACTTATTCACACTTTCATTTTTAAATGTTTGTGTATTTCTATTTTAAACTCATGGTATATTTTATTTTATTTCTTCCATCTTATTCATGCTTTCTGGCCTTACTTAGTACGATTTAGGATTACTCCGTATCATTCTGCACTTCATTCAGGCCTTTAACATTATTTAATTCTTACCATGTCTGGACTTATTCATTGTTTAGTTCTACCTTATTTGTTTTTTTTTTTTTTCCCTAGCCTGTCTGGGGGAACACACTTTAAAGTGACCCCTGAGGAATCATACCTTTGCATAATGGTCTTCCCTTGAGTGTGGGTAGAACTTGTGACTTGCTTCTAACCAACAGAATGTTGCAAAAGTGAAGGGATGTCACTCCCTTGATTAGATTACATTATATGGCAAAGGCAACAGGGATGTCATTCAGTTTTGATATTATGTTATACAGACTGGAGACAGTCTCCTTACTGACTTGAAGAGGTAGCTATCACATTGTGAAAAGGTCTATGGAATGGGGTGGCCCAAGGTGACAAGGGCAGCCTCCAGCTGACAGCCAGTAAAAGGTCAGGGCCCTCAGCTGTACAGCCCCAAAGAAATTAATTCTGCTAATAACTAAATGAGCTTGACAGTGGATCCTTCCTCAGTGGCCCCACCAGATAAGAACACAACTTGTTTCAGCTTTAACTGCAGCCTCGTGAGATCCAAATCAGAGGATGCATTAAGCCATGTCCAGACTCATGATCCTTAGAAACAGGATAATACATGCATGTGGTTTTAAGCCACTGAATTTGTGGTACTTTGTTACATGGCATTAGAAAATGAATATACTCTCAAGTTAGACTTCATTGTTATTGTTTTATAGAGTTAGTCTTTGTTTAGATTCACCCACATGTTCCACTTTATTTGCATATTTTTTCTTCCTGAAATTAGTACTTTTTTTGGAAATAATTTATCCTTATCCTTGAAGTATGTATTTTAGAAGCTCCCATAGGAAGGAGTTACTTGTGGAAAACTTTTGTTTTACTTCAAAGTGACATTATACTACTCTACAATTCTAAATATGTAGCTGTAAATACTTCTTCATAAGTTTGATATTGTCTCCGTGTTCTGGTTTCCATTGTGGTCATTTAGAATTCAGTGAGCATTTCAACTTTTTATTTGGAGGCAATCTGTTTTTCTCTCTGGATATTTTTTAAAGGTCTTTTGCATTTATATTCTACAGTTTGGTTAAGATTAAGAAGTACAAATTGGTAGTTACACAATAGGAATGTATAGTGAGGGAATGTAGTCAATAATACTGGGATAACTATGAATGGTGCCAGGTAGGTACAGGAAATATTGGGGGGAAAACTTTGTAAAATATGTGATTGTCTAACCACTATGCTATACACCGGAAACTAATATAAAATAATACTTAATGTTAACTGTAATTGAAAAACAAAATAAAAAATAATCTTTTTAACATTAAAAAATGGAGTTGTTATGCTTCTTGATCCAAAGCATTCATGTCATCTGGAATTCGGGAATTCATTGGCCATTTTGCCTTTCAAAATCATCTCTCTCCTGTTTCTCTGTTGTTTGCTTTTGGAATCTGATCTGACTTACATTCCATCTTATCACTCTATCATCTGTCCCTCAACAGCTTTCGTACTCCGGCTCTGTCTCGCTCTGCTCTCCTTGGCTGATTGCTTCAGACCTTTATTCCAGGTCCGTCTCTCTTCAGACATTCCTGATAAGGCGAAGGTGCACACCTATTGAATTTCTCTTTTAATTCCTGTATTTTTCATTTCTGTATGTCCAATTTATTTTTTATTTCAAACACTCAGTCATCTTCAGAGTCACTTCTTCCCGATTCATACATTCGATTTTGGGTTTTAACTTACACAGATTACACACTAATCTTGTCTGGTGAACATGACAGCTGCAAATAGCTGAATTCTTTTCAGATCTGATTCTTTTTACTTTTTGTGCTGACATTTATTCCTTTCTTTTTCTTTCTTTTTCTCTCTCTCTCTCTCTTTCTTTGTTTCTTTTTCCTTTTGTTTTCTTTCTTCCTCTTTCTTTCTCTCTCTCTCTCTTGCTTTCTTTTTGAATTTTTCAAATTGAGATGCTATAATGACTTTGAGGCTTGATTTGATATTTGATTCATCCAGAGAAAGTTATAATTTGTTTTGAACAGAGGCACTTAGGGAAGATCAAACCTGAGTTTGCTGAAACCCTTTTCAACAGTGCAACAGTGAAATGTTGCACCCTGACTATCTGAGGACTAGGTCTGGTTTATGAATTCTCTGGAGACATTTTGTTTGTTTTTTCATTCAAGGCATATTTTACTTTTGTTTTCTATGTTTTCTAATTTACACTTTACTGTAGGTACAATCTTTATAGGTCTCAGAACTAGAATCCAGCTCCCCCACCATTGCAGATCCAAGTCTGTCAAGGTCAGAAGGGAAGTTCTAGGATACTGGAAATAACAGATGCTTTTGTTGATGACAACTTTGAATTCGTTCTTCCCAGAACTTTTGCCTCTGATGACTCTGTTGGATTCTCTTACTCTCTCCAACTCAAGCTTGCTTTAGAATATGTTTTTAACTTTGGATCTACTACTTTTAGGAGCTTTGCAGTAGAATGGTTTTTCAGGATATTCACCCGGCCAACGCTGTTGGAAAAGGAAGTCTCCCTCTACTCTTCACCTTCCTGTGGCCCAAATTTGCCCTTGCTTAGGTCACCAGTGACATCAACATTTCTAAATAAAGTAAATGCTCATCAGGTCTTTTCTCACTCTGCAGCCTTTAAAACCATTGTCCACTCCCTCCATGAGTCACTCTTCGCCATCACGTTACCTGACACCCCCCTCACATCACATAGGCACACACACACACACACACACACACTCACACTTACACTAACTTGACACTTGCCATTATCAACTCTTAGGATATTATCGTCATACTGGTTTTTATCCTAATAAGATCTACTAAAAATATTACCAAACTCGACTAAAAATATTACCTGATCCTTTTCTGTCCAATAGGATATAGGAAATAACATCTCAAAACACCTATTAGCGATTGCAAGAACTGTGTGTCTCTCAGGACTGCTCTGTCATTAATCTATTGTGAACACATACCAGCCCATCTCGGAAGTAGCCTGTTAATTAAAACTGTATCACTTGCTGATTTTTATTATACCCCTGCTTCATAGTTGATGCACTGGCTTCAGATTACTGGTGAAAAATGGCTAGGCGCCATTTGGAATGGCAACCTTCCAATTCTATAGAAGCTATAAAATTCAACTTCAATAAAGCTACTGTTGGAATGACTGGGGTCGAAGGTTCTAGAGTCATAAGTCACTTTGCAACCAGAACTTCAGATCAAGGTCTAATTTTTAGCTGCATCCCTGGAGCAGGATGCAAGCTCACCAGTGACTCTTCAGTAATAGCCGATAACGCAGATAGCTTGGTGCCACTCTGATCTTTCCTAATGTTTATTGCCCTACTTCTCATGTTCTGTAGTAAAATGCCCTTTTAGTTAACATTCACAAATAACGTTGTTCAAGCGATATTTAACTGAAAGCAATACTTTTCTTTCAGCAAACTTAGGGAATATCAGTGAACACAAATTGGATCAAATACTAAGACCTGGACTTGCCTTAGCAAGAAACTGGGACAGATAATGTATTGCAGAATTGTAAATCAGAAACTATATAATTTTATTAACCAATGGCACTCCAATAAACTCAATAAAAAATAAAAACAAAATTAAAGAATGAAAAAAGGAAACTGGGACAAAGCCTGTGCTGAGGAGCACCCCCTCTGGCTACAGCAGATGTACCCAGGGTCCCCTTCCTCTCCAGCTTCTCATTTTTAGACCTCTTCACTGGTTCCTCGTCCGGTGTCTGTCCTCTGTCCTCCTCACGCTGCTGGTCTCCTTTTGTGGCATTCTTGTCATCAACCACCAGATGACCCTGATGACTCCCACAGATGTGTCATTAGCTCTGATACCCACCTGAATTAAAGTGCAATTTGAAGTTCTTTCTGATTGTCTCTCTTTAAAGACACTTAAATTCAACATGACTGAAAGTGAACTCTTCCCCTTACAAGTTAGCTGTTAGTTCTCACTGCACCAGCACCTCCTAAAATCTCTCTAGCTCATGCCTTTCAAACTGTTCCATAAAACTAAAGAAAGCCTAAAAGTGGCCAGAAATAACCAGTCCTGCTTAATCATTAGTTTTAGTTTTGTCCACAGCTTCAGTAGTTTCTGATGTACGAGATGTTCCTTTCTTCACTTCAGAGTAAAGAAGTTAAAAATGGGTTGTAATTTCTAAATTCCTCTTTACCTGTACCTAGCTGTAAACCCAGATAGCAAGAAAAAGCCTTCTGTTATACAACATCAATGTATGTGTAAAAGAAATGTTCTCACTAAAATTGCTTCATTTTAAAAATAGATTTACTGGAAAACACAGAGCCATATTAAATATGTAAGCAATATAGAGGATAGGTAGGAAGAAAAATGACCCCAAACCACTGGCTTCCCAGAACCGAGGAACCAACATCTCTCTCACTTCCTGCTTGTGGTGAAGGAATGCAAAGGGACTTCAGTCATATATTGTCATGGTCAAAAACTGAGTTCTTATTATTTTTAAACCAATAAAGAAATTTGCACCACCCCTTTGGCAACTTTTGGCACCAACCACTTGCCTCTCATAACTCTAGTCCATGGTTATCACATCTTCTGAGAAAAATAGGTGGAGGATATTTCCAGGAGAAAGTACAGAAATAATCACTGAAATCCTATTTCTGAGAGACAGAAGGAGAAGAAAATTTTACATACATCGGAAAAGAGAAGTTGAGGTGTCATGGGTGTGGACAAAAACAAACTCAATAAACTTCCCCTCATGATAAAACAAAATTGAAGTATCTTCTACTACATTGAGAGAAGGCAAGCACAGTCTGTGTATAGCCACCTCAGAAAATCTCTTTGGGATTTTAGATACTTTCAATTTCAGCACCTGGGAACAGGAAGCGGGTGGATGCAGCCCTATCAGCACCTTTTGGAAAGGAAGTTGGGTGTGCTCCTAAGACCAGCTAGTCATTTTCCTTTTTTGAAGGCAGGCAGAGTTTTGTGACCTTTCCATGTAGCTTTTAAAAAAAAATTCTATGTAAGAGCAAAATAACAAAATGACCACATTCCTTTTATATTTGTTATGTATTGCTTAAGCTCTGCCTTGGGAGAAAATGTCCCAAGGTGTACATAGTAGTACATATGCTTCAAAAAAAATACATATGAGCAGCATAGTCTTCCCCATTTACTCCACTGGCTGAGATGGATGCTAAGATGGTTGTTGACTTCAGTATCCAGGTTGTTAGGGAGTATTTGTTTTTTTTTTAAGCTTTATTGTGTTGATGTTGAATAATAGATGAGAGAGACACAGAGAAAAGAGGAGAAAGTAAATTTCAAAATAGCCCATTGTGGACTGATTTGATTTGGACTGGAAAGAGCAGAGTTATTGAGTAGACAACCAAACAGGTAGGCTAGCTGTCTCAGTTCACATAGAAGAGAGGAGCCTACTTGGGCTAGACCAAGACAGAGTTTGCGTCAAACTGAGCAAAGGAGAAGCAGCTGCCTTTCTGGTGATGGTAAAAGAGAGCTTAAAAGTATTCTTCTGCATCACGATCAAATGTCCCTTGGATGCTCTTCGAGATGCTTCCGTAGGGCAACTCCTCTCCCATGGCAGTCTGTAGGCAGGGAACACTGAAAGGGGCTGTGATGAAGAAGTGAAAAGGTCTAGCTGTATACCGCTCACACAAATTTATGTGCCCTATCACAGTGGGGATTCTTTGCACACAGTGATATTTATTGTTATTGCATGCTTATAAAATGTGTAAGGAGTTGTGCTAAGTGTGATGCATGAGATAGTTTAATCGTTCCGAGAACTCTGAGATGGGTGTTATTTTTATCCCCATTTAAAGTTTGGAAACACTGGGATTGAGATTTGCCTTGCCCAGTCCTACAGTGGGTAAGTGGCTCAGCCAGGATTTGATTGGAAGCTGCCTGACCCCTAAGCCTGGGGTTTTAAGCTCTGCCTCAAAGAACTCTACTTGACTTACATGTATTAATCTGAAAATGGAACCATAGATGATTTTATGTTTGGAGTTTTAAAACAGGTACTTAAATTTTAAAGGCACAGTCATGGCCTGAATTGTGTCTTTGAATTGACTGGACTAATTTCCTTCTGGGAAAGTTATATTGCTGTCTGCTGGGGGAAAGATTATACTTTGATCAAGTCACTAGAGTTTCCTCCTAAAGAGACGTGTCCAGAAAGGGATTTGAGGTTGATAAACGTTTCCTTTTCCCTTGGGCTATTCCACATACCCTTCTAATTGAATGGGAAGATTTTTATGTTGTGGGATTCACTTATTTCCTTCTTTGCCCAAATATAAGTGATCCTGGAGACAACCCAAACCCCAGAATAGGCTCCCCTATCATTCATTGTTTTTTAAAAAAAACATGTCATGAAATATGGCATCAGTTATTTTCAAGATATAATAAAATGGACCAAAGAGGCACAGTGTTCTGTTTGTAGCTTCTCACCACAGTTTCAAAACCTGGCACTTGTGCATCTACAGGTGGACTTCGAAAACAGTATCACATTCTTCTAGATGGCTAAGAAAAAATGAATATACGAAAGAAAAAGGGTGTTTCATTTCTTTAGATTGTGATGCCCTACACACACACACACACACACACACACACACACACCTTTCAGTTGCTACTCTGACTCTCCATAAGGATGCACATTACATATACCACAAACACATATACACACACATAATAAAACACTGTTTTCTGTTTTTACATTGAAGTCACTATTTTTCAACACTGAATTACAAATGTCTAGTAGTTCTGACAGTCTAAGAATTGGGGGGCCTGGAAAGTCCCTCAACAGATGTTACAATGTGGATAAAATCTTTACTTTGAACAACTACCTATCAAAAAAAAATATCCCTACACACATTGTTGACTGGGATAATCTGACAACATGTGATGAGAAGAAATACTATTGCAACCTGATTCACCTTAGAAAAGCAAGAATGGCAAATGCTGCCCCAAGGAACAAGCCCAGATGGAAGACCGTAGCTCCCCACCTGCGCTACATGCAATATGCATTCCTTTATGGATGTGTAAGTACACAACACACCAGTACAAATAATGGGTGAAAGTCAGCTGACCCTGGGCATGAGAAAACTGTTCTTTCTAAAGACATTCCTGGAACCTAACCCCTCAAATTCTGTGGCCAGCTTTCCCCTCTTCTAAGTACTTGTTGACTTGATTATTTTGCCATTTATGTTCAAACCCAAAATTTTTTTAAGGATGTAGAGAGTGTTTTAACATCCTGACTGCAGAAAATACACATTATGGTCATGCATAGGAGTACACACACACACACACAGCTAGCTTTGACCTGTCCCTTGCCTCTACTCTATATCACTCAACAGCCAGAATAATTTCTTCAAAAGTGGACATTGTATCTTGCCTACCCTATGGCCTCCGAGATCTGGTGGGACTTGGCTCCACTTACAACCTCAGCTCACGTTGTTTCGTCCAGCCCTTGGCTCAGAACCTTCTACTGTTGTGGTTTCCTTGCTTTTTCTCTCAAGGCCAAATTCGTTTCTGTCTCTGGGCCTTATGTTGGCCTAAAATGTTTTCTTTTTAATGCCTGGCTCCTCTTCATTTTTCCTAGTTACTTTCTCAGAAAGGCCACCCATATCCATTCAATTTGAAGTGAGCCTCTCCCTGCTGTTCTCTCACGATACCCTGTCCTCTTCCTGGGTAACTCTTGATTAAGCATGGGTTTTTGCATCATGTTTAAAGTCGGTCTCCTCTGCTAGAATGGCAGTTAAGAGAAGGCTTCATTTTCCATTGTATGCTCAGAACCTAGTACTGCATTCGATACCAGTACCGTGTGTGTGCAATAATCTTAATTAATCAGATTTCTTTCTGAAAAAAATCGTTTCTGGCTTCTTATTCTCCATTTTCACCTCAGATCACCTCCAGGCATCTGACAAGAGTCTCTGGAGTCTCAGCGAAGTTGACAATGAAGCCAGGCAGTGAGACACCCAGCTTCTCTGCCTGTGAACCTATAAAACAGAAAAAAACAACTAGTTAATGAAGGAAACTAGCAGTTAACCGGTTCACTAACCAGTTAACTAGCTAGCCTTGTAATTTTTCCCTGAAGAATTTCAACCCTGAATTTTGGGTGGTCTGGCCATTGTGATTATCTGAGACTTTATTGTGGGCAGGGTCAGCCCAGACCTTAAAACTCAGGTTTTACTACACCATAATGACCACTTTGTCCTCAATTATCAACCAGGTGGGCCCCGCAGCTCATTCTGGTAATACACAAGTAGCCAACCAAACCAGTTAAATTGGCGGTTTTTAGTGTGCAAATCAAGGGGCAGGTTGGCCTAAATCTCACTATTTTGGTGTCGTATTGGCCCTGCCTTTAGCTCCAGATATGCTGCAGCGTGGTCATTCTTCACGTGTCCTATTTCAAAAGGGTCATGCAGGTGATGGCTGCTGCTCGCCAGGGCACATCTCTCGCCTAATATCTCCCTGGAGAATCTCAGAGAATGTTTCCATCATTTCACTGAGAAATGTGAGTTGGGTCATTCTACACATCTCACTTGCCATATTGATTCACATACAGAATAACATTCCTCACTACGTTGCAAACGTTTTCTGAGTGAGCTTTAGGAACTTGAAAAATACCCCTTCGTGCCCCGCAGATTAGTTTCTCAGAATGACTCCTCTCCCTTCTTGCTGTGTTCTCACGGAGCTGCTTCGCTGTGGAGCTTGTCCTGTTGTTAACTCCCCCGCAGTTACTACTAGTTCAATCGGCCTTGAGTTTCTTCTTGGGGTAAGCCCACTTTTCAGACTAATGTGCAAGCCTTGAAAAAAGAAAATAGTATTTTCTTACAAAACTGTGTAGACTAAATTGGTTCGGATGGTATACAAACCTTAGAGGAATTTATGCAGAATCTTTAGGCAAGATTTGGACCACTGTTTGTTAAGCTACATTTGTTGATAGAAAACTTTCATATATGTTTCCTTAGATGGTTGAGAAAAATTCTCAGCTCATTGTCCAAGTAGTGTACAAATTTCAGTTTGTCAAAACTGACACATACAATTAGCCTTAGAACTGAGCTAACAAAACAAAAAGCCAAGTCCTGACTCAAACATACTGTATTTTGGAAAACAAACAAGCAAACAGTTGGACAAAAGAAAAGCCAGTAGTCACTGGATACATAAGCAGCACATTTCAGATATATTACCAAGAAAACCTGTCACAAAACTTGTCTAATATCAGGTAAATTATCCTTGGGGTAAAAAGTTGTTAGTCGAGGAAACTGTCTCAAAATTTCGGCTTGGCACAATACTTTTCAAATATTAGAAATTGCTTTTTTATTTTTTTAACTCAAGGGCATAGATGTGTGCATTTGTTTTTTGACTTTAAAGTGGAAAGAAAATAGGGGTTTATTAGTGTTGGATGCTTTTGTGCTTATGTAATAAAAAATCTGGCTGAAATGCTTTGGCAAGTATGCAGTGCATCATATAGTGTAATAACTTATGGTGTTTGGAAGAAAAACAAAAGCTGCTAAGATATTGTGGTTTTGAACTTGGCAAAAGAGTTGTAGAATGAAATTGGCCCATGCACTTTCACAGGAAATTTCACAATGGATAACAGACTTTCTAAGCACTCTATACAATGAGGTGATAAGCGACTTACTAGGTTGAATTCTACTCTAACCTTTTTAGGATCCATATACGAAGAAAGATTGTTTTATCTTCATATCTGGTGAAAGGAGTATCCCCAAAACACCCATAAATTAACCTCTTGAAACAACAAAATCATACTTTATCTTGAGTTATATTCAAGAGGGATTACAATATAGCAATATTTTAATTACTTTAGTATTAAAAAATACTTAGTGAATATCTCCTGTGCCTACAGAGGCTACAAGTATTAGCAAGTAAACACAGACTGTTTTTGTAGAATTTATGTTCTCATGGTCTCCCTAGTAGCAATTTAGTCATAACAGTTTTATAGGCAAATAAGCTTAATAAAAAGGTAAAATATTACGTTCCAGGTAGTGGATTAAGCAAAGACTTTATTGGTGACCCTCTCTAATCTCTAGAGAGAGTTAACTCTTCCCATTCTCCCAAACAAAACCAAAACACAAATTAATAAATAAAACCACCTTCTCCATAGATGGAAGAATAACATGATAATGAACATAGAACACAGAAAATGAAATCTGGAAGTATGCTTATTTAAGATACTACAATAATTAGCAAAGCATTTATTCCTTCCATGAGACCATAGGAGAGTTTCAACCCCCTGTCTGTGGTACTCTCATCCATCTTGTGGCTGACATGGTCTCTGGGCGTGCCCCAGGCTCTGGAGCAGCACCCACAACAGGGCCCTTTGGAAATGGGGCACCTCTTCCTCTGGGTGTTGTAGTGAAGGGGTATGAGGGCAGTGGGTGAGGTACCCCGAGCCTTTGTGCTGGAGCAGGAAAGAGCTCAAGATCTGTGACTCATCCCTATCTGGAAGTCCAGAGCCTTTCTTTTCTTTGGAGGGAATCCCATGAAAATAACCCTCAGAAATCCAGCAGAGACGGTGTCATATGCCACTGGCAGCTCGTAAAGGGTTTTAGGATTTGGCCTACCAGCTGTTTCTGCTTTATAAGCTTTATGTGAGAGCTTTTGAAGTTAACCTTGAAAGTCACAAAAGATTTCAAATGACAGAAATAAAAGGGATGTTCTAGAAAGCGGAAATTGTGCATATACAGGTGTGCAGAAGAATGGGACAGGTTGGGGGTAGGAGTAGTGCAGCCGAAAAACAAAAAAAGATGAAAGTGTTTTAAGAAAGACAATGCTGGAAAGAGAGATTATAGTCAAAAGGTTAAGCCAGTATAAAAAGTTGTTGTAAATTTAACAGGAGTTAGCCTGTCTCCAATGTTACTTCTTGGACACATGACCGAGGCATTTTTTATGTAGCCTAGAGGAAGGTGCCCTTTTCCTTCTTCTGTTCCTTTGACTGTTCTGTGTGGACTTCATCCTCTGACTCCTGAGTGGAGTCGTAGGTAGATCTGATAGCTTATACAGGTAATAAATGAGTAGTCTCCTTGCCCAGATACTGAATGCCAGGTATTAAAATATTAAAGGTCAAAGCTGCCAAGTAATTTATAACTTCTCTTCTGCATTGGGCCTAGAAGCTTTCTAAAAACATTTTTATACCTATTTATTTTCATTCAGCATAATTTTCATTTCAGAGTTACTGAGTTATAATATACATACAACAAACTTCACTATGTCCAGATGTCCACTTCAATGGGTTTTAACAAACTCATGTTGTCCAAGAATCAGCATTAACATGTTATAGGTCATGTTCATTTCAATGAAAAGCTTTATTTTGGTCTCTTCCCTGTCCCAGTCCCTGTCAACCACTGATCTGACGTCTCTCCCTATAATATTTACTTAAATGCTATGTAAATGAAATTCTAGAGTCCTTATTTTTTTCACTTGGGCTTTTTCTCTAGCATAATGCTTTGGATATTGATCCAAGCTGTCGGGTACATCAGTTGTTTTTCTTAATTGCTAAGTAGGGTGCCATCATATGATGTACACGTTACTCACTCATATTTACTAGTGGACAAACATTTGAGTGGTTTTCAGTTTTTGATAATTATGAAAAAAGTTGCTATGAATATTCTCATATTCTCTGTGTAGAAATATGTTTTCAATTCTCTTGGTTTAATACTTAAGTGTAATTTCTGCTTTATATGATAAATATACACTTAACTTTATATAAGCAACTGCCAGAATATTTTCCAAAGTGGCTTTACCATTTTGTATTCCCATCAGCAATGTATGAGAATTTTCAATTTTAGCGGATATAGTGGATGTGTTCTGAGTGGTGTTTGAAGCTATCTTTTCTTGTGATATTTTAGGATTGGTATATAAGTAATACTGGACTCATAAAATGATTCAAGAAGGGGTTCCTCCTCTTTATATTCTGGAAAAGTTTACTCCTTCCTTAAATGTTTGGTAGAACTCATCTATGAAGCCATCTGGCCCTACTTTCCCCCGACTCTAGGAATTTTTTTCCCTCTGTTTTATTAAGACATAGTAGGCATACAGAGTCATATAGGTTTAAGGTATACAGTATAATGACTTGACTTACATATATAGCAAAATGATTGCCACATAAGTTGGTTAACATCCATCATCTCATAGATTTTTTTTTTAAATCTCTTTTTCCCTCGTTAAGGGAAGCTTATTTGATCAATACAGTTAATAGGGCACTGGTACCCTCTAGCTGTAGCAGATAACCACAGCTGACTGTCTCTTTTAGGAAACTTTCAAGAGTTTCTTGGACCCTATACCCTATCCCCTCACCTCTCAGCCTTTCTACTTGCTTTTACCTGGAGCTTCCTCAATGGACACACTCCCTCAATTTCATGAATGGATGGCTGATGTGCTCACAGCCAGAAGTCCTCTTTCTTTTCAAGAAAACTTTTGTAGCCAACTTCATGTCTAGCGCCTGGAAAACATATCTTTTATTCACTGTTTGTTGAAAAGTAACCCTTTCTCTCTTCACTTTGCCTTCTCAAATGCTGCCAACTTACTACTCTGGACTATTTTTAGACTGCCCCTTAGGCTCACATTCCAAGGGAAACATGACAAGTTCTCCAAGTGTTTTTTTTTTTAAGTTCTCTTCACTTGTTTTGAGATGAATGGGAAGAATATTTTCCCCCTCTCCCATGGTAAATACATAACACATGTACTACTTCCTTCAAAGTTATTGATTACTGCCTTCTTCTTCATGTAAGGATTTGTTCTGTATAATCTAAACATGGATTGTCTGTTGCACAACTTAGCATGCACTGCGTAGATGGTCTTGTCCCTTTGAGTGTGTTTCTTGGAACTTATTTAGGGGTCTCTGATGAGTTGGAAAGTGAATGTCTAATTTGACATCCTATTCCATATGTGAACAAGAGACTGGTGTCTATGAACAGTGTTTGCAAGGATCCACTGTGTGTCACTAATTTGGAATATTTAGACCATGTTTCCTGAAAACCATGTGTAATCACCATGCATGAAGTCCACAGAAGATCTCAAAGACCTATGCTTATATGGGTCACAATTGTTAATATTGAACATATTAACACAGAAATTTTTAAAATGCAAGAGTATACAAGTACATGTTCCATTAGACACCAGGTGTAGCCTCTAGAAAACTCATTGTGCACTCGTGAGAAATAAGTGTAAAATGCAGAGAGCATTGTGGGATTACTGTGAGAACAGTTTTGAAACCATCCACCTCCTGAAAGGATCTCAGGGATCCCCTAGGGGCCCCTGGACCATACTTTGAGATCCTCCTATCCAGGGTGAGGAAGCCTGGAATTTAGGAAAGAGGTGTTGTGTTCAGTGCTCTCATGTGGAGAATTCTGATGATGGTTAGGGAAAGAGTAGGTAATGGAGATAGGGTCACCTCCAAAGAATGCTTGGGAAATGCTACATCATTGGAATAGAATTATTTTTTTCTTAATTCATAAAAAATGCTTACATGCCAAGCACTGGGAAAACAGTGGTAAGACAGGGACTTTGTTCACACGGACTGTGCATTATGCTTTATAGAGGCAGATAATGTAGTTAACAAAGACATAAGTTAATATGAAAATTGTGAGACCTTCAAAGGAAAAAGTAACTTGCAAAGAACATGAATTGTAGAATCTTAAAACTTAAGCTTCAGAAAATGGCAGCAAAAGGCTCAGTCTTCGGAAAGATTATTAGTGTCACTGCAGGATACATAATGAAATAATTTCTTAATGTAGTGTGGGAGCAGGAAGCATCAGGCTGCCTGCCGCTCAGAGGGCTTCTGGCCATACTTCAACTCTGAAGCCAGAGCAAGACTTCAGAAGACACAAGATGGAGAAAGAATTGGTGTCACTTTAGATCACAAATTTTGTTAGAAACCAACCTCTGATTACAAATAAGGGACCCAGGGAACAGAGAGAGGATGAGCCATGTACCATAGGAATGCATTTTGGTATCGATGTTCCAAATGAAAAGTTCTACCTAGGAAGTAACTGCCATAATTCTTCTGTCATCAAGAACTTTCTTTGACAAAGACTTCAGAGTGGAATTCATTTAGCAAATACAACACCTAAATTGATCTTTTATCCTTTGTACATCTCAGTATGTAGTCTTTATTTGTTTCTGTCAATGTTATAAGTATATGTTTGGGAGTGTGTGTTATATGATAGTATTTCTAGAATTATTTACACCATTCTACTTTATTATTAAAATTGATTAGTTCTGTCTGGGTATCTTAATTTAAAATTCTAATTAGAGAGTTACAATCTATTCTCTCTTCCATTCTTAGAAGCTTTTGTATTACTTCAACCTGAGGCATAATATTTTAGAGGTTCATTTGTTTGTGTTTTGATGAGGAAGGAAGTTTTTCTTCATTCGTTTATCTAGAATTAATAATCCATTGTTGGAAAAATATTTTACTTTGCATGACTCTCAACAAAGAATTTGGGTCAAACATTGGTGAACTGCTAGGAATACTAAGGGCTCAAATTAATGATCAGAAGCTTCTTATGGATATTAATATTTGTACAAAATAATTGTTAACAAAGATTTCAGAACTTAAATGCAAAGTAGCTTTGCACCTTCAAAGTGATCACTATAAATTGATACTATCATTTCTCAAAGTATTTAAATATGGTCTTATTCCTTCACAGTCTAACCTAATGTAAGTATGTCATATGAGCAAATACTACATACATTTCCACAAATGTTTATTAATGTTCATCACAACATTTAAACTAGACACATTAGTTGATTTTATTTTTTGTTGTATTTGTTTTGTTTTACTGTATTTTTCCCATTACCATTTATCCCCAGACACCTCCACAATCACCCCACTGTTGTCCATATTCACGAGTCCTAAAATTCTGCATTCCAAATAGAGTATTATTAAGTTTAGCATACATGTCACTTAAGATGTTTGATATTTTGGTATTAGTCATATGGCTTTTATTTTATATGTTTGTCCTTATTTTGCATGAATGTTGAAGCCACCATGACTGCACTGTTTAGTAACCAACACACATATTTATTAAAGCATAATAAATAAGTGGAAAGGAGGCTCAAAGGGTGACAAAAATCCTCACCAGCATAGCACATTTTTTTCTTACAGAAACATCAAAATACTTCTTCAGCCATCCTATTTCATCTCTTGAGAGAAAAGAAATCTTCCATTTCTTCTTGGAAGAAACGTCAAAGTCCCACTTGTGATGTTCAGTAGAATATTGCACCAGCACCAAAAACTCTTGGCATCAGTGAGTTTCTTCAAACCACGGCCACTGGCATAAACACGAAAGACCCCGGCCGAGCACAGTAAACGTCTATGTGACGCCTGGGTTTTGGGAGCCTTTGTACTGAGCCCCCACCGTGCTCGTATAGGACTGAGACAGAGCTCCCGGTGTTAACTGGTGAAATAATTGGAGAGAAGAGGTTTTTCTTAAATTTTGCTAATTTTCTCAGCCATACCACCAAATCAATAAAGCAATTATTTTAAATAATAAATTATTTTTAAATCAATAAATTGTTTATTTAAAAAAACAACTATATCTACCTTTTTAGTTAAAGAAAAAGGAAATGAGTAATAAGTCTCTAAAGGGACAAGGGCTTCATAGATTTAAAAAAGGTAGAAGAAATTACAATTGAAAAAGCAAAATATAAAAATTTAAAACTTTCATTGTCCTAGAAATAACTGGAGTAGTCAAACTATCAAACACACATGTAGTCTGTAATAACTCCAATGGGCATATTATACTACTTCTACAGTAGAGCTCTTTATTCAAGCTGATAAAAGAATATGAAGAAGTTCAATAAATTAATGGTCAAAAATTGGAATGGACTTCACAAAAGAGAAGCTATAAAAGGGAAATTTGCATAAAAGTCTCTCTGCTAGCAATGGGAGAAATACAAATATGCATAATGACAATATGTTTACCCATAGAATTAATCAATAAAGTTATTTTAAAAACAGTGTTAATGATATTAGGTCACTGGAATCATCTTCAGTGAATGCTCCAGGAACCATGATTTTAAAAACTTTGTGAAAACAATTTGGTAATATGAACCATAACCCTCCAAATAATCATGTCTTTTGACCAATAATTCACTTGGATTATTACTTTATCTTAAAAAATATTATAATAATATAGGAGTTCACAGTGTTTCCATTTTGGATCCAATTGTGATGCTTCTTGGTGTCTTGCATGTACAATCTTTTACACAGAGTCAGTGGTAAGTTCATATCCCAGGGCTAAGTTTTTTTTTAGCCAAGTCAGTGAGTTACTGAGCAACACTCTGGATACACAGAAGAGCTCATTTAATATATCCCATTCTGTTTCCACTCCGGTCATTCAGGAAATAGATTTAATTTTCCCTTTTAACCCACGTGATTTTCGGATGTTATTAGTGTTTCTGCAATTCTTATAAACGGTTTTAGATTTAGCAATAGTTCCCAAATACTGTAGCCAAACCATTTTTTTTTTTAATTTGGCTTAAGATTTATTTCTCCTTTTGTGACTTTTGGATGTAAATAAAAATAATGAGATCTATATTTAGAACATTACTGGCTTTAGATGCATTGAATAAGATACACAGCTAAAGAAGTCCATTTGGAGAGGGTGAAATTCAGCTTTGATTTTACAACCAGCAGAAAAGGATAAGCCACACTAAGACGTCCAGTTTTCAGTGGGCGGATGCTCAGTTAGAGCACATCCTGATGGATGTCCCAAGAGGCAGAACTGAGACTTGTCTGATCGCCTTCCTTCAGTGCTACCTTGACTACAAACACGTACATGAAATATTTGCTTTTATGTTAAAAATAGCCCCGGCAAAGATTTTTAACTGTCATTTCTCAGAGAGTGGCAAGGGTGTAGTAAATGAGCACTTGCCTAATATGGCTGGTGAGAGTGCTGATTGGTTCCATATTTCTGCAGCATAATTTAATACATATTGTCAGAGGTTTAAAAATGCGTGCTCTTTAGTATCACCATCCTACTTCTAGGAATTTTTCCCTAGGAAATAATCCCCGGGTATGCACACAAAGGCAGCTATCAAGATGCATATCGCTGTGTGATGAGCACAGGGGAAAAAATCAGAAAACATCAACAGGTCCTGAAATTTTAGGATGATTGATAAAAATAATTTATGACACACCTCGCCACCGGATATAGCCATCCCTGTGATGTTCTGGAAAAATCTTCCAATGTGGAAAAATGTATAGTCAGTTCCAATGAGCAGACCGACAAATACTTCCTGGAAGACAAAAATGTGCCTGACACTGACTGATTATAGGATCTAGAGATGACAGCGGACATAGAAGTGGCAGGAAACGTAATATAACCACACAGCAGTGAATTCCAGGTACTGCTGGAGGAGCATGAAGAGGACTGAAGAGGGTGATGTGATAGAGAGTGACGGGGGAGCTGGGAAGGCTGCTTTGTCTAGACCAGTCAAGGAAGGTCTCTCCACAAAGATGACGTTTGAACTGAGACCTGCATGAGGCAGGTGCATACAAATGTGGGGAGAGAACATTCTGGGCTGAAGAAACAACAGTGAAAACCTTAGTTAGGACAAGGGTCTGGAAATAGTTGTATCAAAATGCTAAGTGATTAATGATGGTTATTTTCTACTGGTGAGATTGCAGTTCAGTTTTTACTTTATTGTACCTGCTTACTTGTAACATTCTTCTTCTTCTACAATTGACGGGGACTAACTTTATTCAAAAGTGAAAGCTAGTATAGTAATAAAACACCACTCTCATCTGCGTGCTTTAAGTGGCGGTTTCCCAAAATGACTGCATCCAACAACAAAGATAAAGCCTTAATCTGAAAACAAGCAGAATGTGCTCTGCCAACGACATGATTAAAACAGCCTAGTTTACAGATCATCCTTATCTTGCCTTGCTGTTTTTGTTTGATTGGGAAATAATTCATTTAACTGGGTGAAATAGTTGAAGGAAGCATAAGTATCATTTAAAGCTGCACATTTGCTAAAGGAGCTAGGTCTAGATTGTGCAGATTGGGGCAGATTTATTTTGGTTCAAAGTTATGATAAATGAGATGCAGCCCTGTTAAAATCAAATGGGAGTGCATCAGCAATCCTTAATGTGACTTCCAATAACACAAATCCAAAATTAGATGCAAACGGGCGTACACGATCTTATGCACAGGACACAGACAGTGCCAATCGCCAGGGAGGAAAAACAAACCATCTGCCTTCTATTGATTCTGCAGGGAGCAACTCACTGAATCATCACATTTCTTCCAAGTGAAATAAGAACTTTGGTCTTCAGTCCACTCTCTGATAAGAGGTTAATAAATGATCCAAGGGAAAACACACATTTGAAATCACGCTAGATAGCTATTTTCAGTTTCTTTTTCTTAAATCAATGTGATTTAATCTCCAAACACTGGCTGTTTGCTGTGGCAGCAGAGAGAAATGTGATTAGAACCACACAGCTGGTTAATTCACTAAAGATGCAGAAAGTCTGTGGAAAAAGGAGCTATTCTTTTGCAAATAATGAAAAGTTAACAATTCAAACTTTCTTTGGCAAAAGAAGGAAGAAACTTTCAACTTTACTGGGCTAAATTTTTATGAGCATTTGCACCACAAATTGAAATTAAGTATGTGTGGGATTTGGAGTAAATACACCTTTGGGGATATAGAAAAAGGAGGGTTGAATGTTTTGGAGAAAGACCAGCAGGGAAAAATCACTTTCTGAAAATTGCTTTAGTTCAGCTTTGCCTAAGGGACTTTCAGGAGTGATCTGATCTCTGAAGTTCTATCTGATCTTACCTTTTAATGAAAGGCAGATAGATTTGGAGTCATAACGGGCTCACTTGGTTTGAAACTTTAATTAAAACTGAAGGTTTATAAGAACACTGACATTAAACATTTCAGCCTACTCAGTTTTCTTTCAGATGCATCTATTTTTACAAAAAAAGTTTTAAACTTCTCTGAAGACATTGAATCTGTTGTTTAAGGCAGTTTATAAAGCAGACATGTCTGTGTGCTTTCTGTAGACCAAAGAACATCACAGAGCTATTAAAGAATACTGTTTGCTTGGATTGCATGTAAATCAAATAAAATTCACCAGACTAACATCTTCACTATTACAAATGACAAAGCATTTGTTATTGTTTTGCATAATAAAAGGGGTCATTGCAGTAATTACATTTACAAATGAAAAAAGGTTTGCCCTTCAGAGGACGTGATACAAATATGGTATTCTTTAAATAATGAAAATTTCATAGAAATCCTAAGAGTCATTAAATAAATTGATGATTCAGATCTATTTTTACAAAGGTTGCTGGGAAAAAGGTTAAGAATCAAATAACAATTGTAAGTTTTTTTTTACCAAAATAAAATAATTCCTCAAAACAGTTGGAAAACATGAACGAAGTGAAGTAGTAAATGAAATGGACTAACTAAGCATCAAATACAAGTCCATTGTTGCAGATTTTGTCCTTGATGCGATAAGCACCAATCGATTGGTGGTTATCATGTGCAGTTACTAAAACAGACAACCCTATGAGTAACTTCCAAAATCTTATTTATTGTTTTTTAGGTTTCTTTGTATTACATTTTTTCCATCTTCATTTATCCCTCTTATAGCCCCCTTCCCCTGCAATCACCACACTGTTGTCCATGTCCATGAGCCCTTTTTCCTTTTCGCTTGATCGCTCCACCCCCTAAATCACTCCCCCACACCGCCCAGCTGTCAGCCTGCTCTCTACTGAGTCTGTCTGTTTTGCTTGTTAGTTCAGTTTGTTCATTAGATTCCACAAATGAGTGAAAACATATGGTATTCATCTTTATCCGACTGACTTATTTCTCTTAGCATAACGTTCTCCACGTCCATCCATGCTGTCAAAAAGGTTGAATTTTCCTCTTTTTTTATAGCCAGGCAATATTCCACTGTGTAAATGTTCCATAGTTGTTTTATCCATTCATCTTCAACTGGACACTTGGGCTGCTTCCATATCTTGGCCATTGTAACTTAACACTGCAATGGGTGCTTATCTTATTTCAAATTATTGTTTTGGGTTTCTTCAGATAAATTCCCAGAAGTGGGACAGTTGGATCATAAGACAGTTCCATTTTTAATTTTTTGAGGTATCTCCATACTGCTTTCCACAGTGGCTGCACCAATCAGCATTCCCACCAACAGTGCAAAATTGTTCTTTCTCCACATCCTCACCAGCACTTGTTGTTTTATTGATGAAAGCCATTCTGACAGGTGTGAGATGGCATCTCATTATGGTTTTAATTTGCATTTATCTGATGATTAGTGAAATTGAGCATTTTTTCATATGTCTAATGGCCATCTGTACGTCTTCTTTGAAGAAGTGTCTATTCAGGTCCTTTGCCCATTTTTTAAATTGGATTTTTTATATTGATTTTTAAAAGTTCTTTATAAATTTTAGATATTAATCCCTTATCAGACATATTGGTGAATATGTTCTCCCATTCAGTGGGTTGTCTTTTTATTTTGTTGATGTTTTGCTTTGCTGTGCAAAACATTTTAGTTTGATGTGGTCCATTTATTTATTTTTCCTTTTGTCTCCCTTGCTTGAGGAGATACATCAGAAAAAAAATTTTGCTACGGGCAGTGTCCGAGATTTTACTGCCTATGTCTTTAATCCATTTTTGAATTTATTCTTGGGTGTGGTCTACTCTCATTTTTCTGCACTATCTACCCATTTTTCCCCAACACCATTTATTGGATAGGCCATCATTACCCCATTGTATATTCTTTTTTAACTTTTTTTTTGTCAACTAATAATCTTGTATCTGTGACTTTACTCAACAAAGAGGTTCCGGGGACAGTCACGCCCTTCCACCGAACAGCGGGTGACATCCACAATTAGCCTTTTGATTGTATAGCTGTAACGAAAGGCACAGACAGTATTCTTCTAAATACATTTAAAAATAGAATTTCCATGCACAACTCATCCTCTAAATCTCATGAGAGGAAGAACCACTGCCAGGATGACATGAAGTTGTAGACTATTTAGACATTTTTCCAACAGTTAAAAATGGTATGCTTTAAATACACATGCCAAATTGGATTTTCCTTTAAAGAATCTAAATGTAACAAGATGGTCTACTCATTGCAAAGTTTTTCAGACCTTGGAAAATGGTACAATGATATACATTTTTCTTTTTATACATTGAGATATCATTGACATGTAACATCAGTTTCAGGTATACAGCATAATGATTCGACATATGTATAGATTGCAAAATGACCACCACAATAAATCTAGTTAACATCCCTCACCATAGTTACAATTTTTTTTGTGATGAGAACATTTGAGGACATGTTTAAAGACACAAAAGAAAACCTCAAACTCAATATATAACATGTATTTTCAAAGTTGATAAGGCTCAAATATACCATTTTAGACTGCAAATTGTAAAAGTATTTTGGAACATTTCAATAAAACAGATGTGAAAGTACAGATTCTTTTTTGAGCTGTCTTAACGTGTCATCATCAGATGATCTCTCTCACATGTGGAGTCTAATGAACAAACTGAACTAACAAGCAAAATAGAGACAGACCCAGATAGAGAGCAGATGACAGTTATGGAGGGGTTAGGGGCTAGAGGGATTGAGAAAAAGAAAAAGAACTCATGGACATGGGCAACAGTGTGGTGACTACAGAGGGGAAGGGGGTTACAGGGGACAGATATTAATGGAAACAATATAATAAAAAAGTTAAAGCTAAGGGAAAATGTAAACAAAATTATTCAAATATAAACAAAATCATTAAGTCTAGTAAAATCAAGATAAATGATTCTGACATCTGGAATAATATTTTAACAAAACATATTCATAGGTAAACTGCAATACATCTCTAAACTCTCACAGGTGACTAAGAATACTACTGGGTTGTTGAGGGCCCTGCCAAGCCCTTGGAACACATACATAGTCCATGCTTTGTGACTTCAGAAATGCTCTAAGAGCAATAATATCAGTGTCAAACAGTGTACCAAATAGTAAAGTATAGTTTGTTTCTTATTATAAAAAGTGACTTTAAGCCCTGGCTGATGCTGGTTAGAGTCACATCCATGCACAGAAAGGTTGTTGGTTTTGTCCCTGGTCGGGGCACACAGAATAAGCAACCCTTGATGTTTCTCCTTCTCCCCCTTTCTCTCTCCCTCTCTCTTCTCTCTCCCTCTCTCTTCTCCCTCCCTCTCCCCCTCTCTCTCCTCTTCCCTCCCTCTCCCCCTCTCCCTTCCACCTTCCCTTTCACTCCTGCCTTCTTCTCTCCCTCCCCCACCTACTCTCCCTTTCCCTCCCACACTCCCCTTCCGTGTTCTCTCTCCCATCCCCTCTCCCTAAAATCAGTGTATTCTAAGTGAGAATTTTTTTTTTTAAGTAACTTTAAATCTAAATTCTGATATTAACTCCATGACCAGATTGGGTCCTTTGATGCATTTCCTGGGAGGTACAAAAGGATTTTAGAAACTAATGTTCTTAGGTGTTTTCATTCTATAAAATCCTAAGATCTAGGCCCTGGCGGGTAGCTTAGTTGGCTAGAGCGTCATCCTGATATGCCAAGGTTATAGGTTTGATCCCCAGTCAGGGCACACACAAGAAGCAACCAATGAATGCATAAATACCTGGTGCAACAAATCAATGTTTCTCTCTCCTTCCTTTCCTCCCTCCCTTCCTCTCTCAAATCAATAAATTTAAAAAAATAAATTAAAATTTTAGGATCCAAGATCAAGTTACTCTAACTCTTTAGAGCATGAGTAATTTATTAGGCTCTGATCCAAATAATACTAATTATTCATCTGAGTAACATTCCTTCTGTGAATAATGATCAACTCTGCCTTAATATGAATACATTGGCCATTTAACATGCTCATATTAATACTTTGGCCTTTGGGGAAGAAAAGTAAAGATTTCCAACTGCATTTTCTTTGTACTATATTTTGCCGAGTATAACACACAATTTTTTGCCCAAATGTTTGAGGGAAAAATAAAGATGTACGTTATACATGGGTATAAGGATTACATGCCATGGGTATAATAATCCCATGTATAATGCACACCAAACCATGAGTGTGCATTATACATGGCAAAGTGTAGTATTTGCCTAAACATTCTCCCTAGGTTTAAAGTATTTGGGGATATATGTTCTACCTTATAATTAATAGGAAGACATCATTAATGGAATATAATACCAATAGAATATTAACATACTGAAAACTTCATCAGAAGAAAGTGCTTTGGGATAAATCTTAGGGTTTATCATCAAACCTCCAAACTAAGAGCTGCATTGTTCCAATGGTCGAACCCAGTCTGTAGCCGTGCTGCCCAGCAGCACTGAGAACCCTCTATAGCGGGACCTACAGGGCCACATTGTCCAAGCCGAGAGGCTGGCACTTACCCAGTGGAACTTTGTGCTTCAACTTTGATGTGGTTAAATAAATTATATTTCTGCAAATTTCCTCTTCAGTTTGTCATGCTGGTCATTAAGGCAGGCAGTGGAAGATGCAGACAGAGACCTGGAATGTATGCACCTTAATGTTTGGTAGGGAGAAGGGAAGAGCGCTTCATCATTTGGTAACCTTGGGTAACCTTCTTTTAAATTATGTTTTTAAACTTGACAGTCTATGTTCCAAGATGCCTATTCTAGGTCCAAATTTCATGATATTTCCAGGCTAAAAATTATATGTTTCTATAGATGTGCCTGATTGATTTACTGGCCATTAGATAAAATCTTTCACCTTAAATGCTTTGCCATTTGAGTACAATTCTCATTTTGAGTTCACCTCAAAGAATTCCTCATTCTTCATCAGGACCACCCCTCCCTCCCTCCCATAAATCTCCTTTCCTATGACGGTCATAGAAAGTCCCTGCAACATGTTGCTACGTGTAAAATGTGGCTGCGGAAGGGGCAGGACTCTAACCCTTCCCTGAGTACTTAGTGGTTTTCATCGCTCAGTCAGTGTTCAAATGTGCCTGACAGTTGAGGAGGTCCATTATTCTATGCAGTTAATCCTCTAACTGGAGAATTATTTACTTTATAATTTGAGGCACAATGGTCTAGAAACTTTTTTTAAAAGGGCCCATGAAGAAGAAGATTGTGCTCTACCAAGTGGTCCTATTATATTTTCTTTCCTTTTTTAAAAAACCTTGGGAGAAAAATCTGAAAAACTTCCAAAAATAGAACAGCAAATATCAGACTAGGAAACATCCTTTCTACTATAAGGCACCAACATAAAAACTAAAGTTGTATCAGTTCTGGAAATAGCAACCCAATGAAAGGTATCCCCAGGTCCTTGCCAGAGCAATCCCACGAGAGAGAAGGAAGGAAAATAACCTTCTGTGGGGAAACACACTCACCCACGCATGTGCAAACAGTAGGCTGTGATAATCCACTCATGCTCCTCCACACACGTGTATGTGTGGGTACCTCCAAGCGTTCTCTTTGCTAAGCTTAGCTATAGCTTTCATGTGGCCTATTCATTAAGTTAGTTTCCTGTGTCAGCAGCTTATACAAAGCTCTCCACTCCGTCTAAATCGTACAGACCGAAGCTCTGGAGCACAGACGGTTCATAAGCAATAAGTCACGTGTTCTTTTTGTTTCCAACAGATGAGTTGCATCTTGACTGGGATTTATTTTTATTTGTCTCAAACCTGAAATTATAAATATTACAAATAAAATCAGTTCAATAAGGTAGAATATTGCCATGCCTATGAAAATGCAGTTAAATTTTTTTTTAATTTAAATATTTTATTTATCCATTTTTGAGAGAGAGGAATGGAGGGAGAAAGAGAAGGAGAGAAACATCAATGAAGGAAAGGAACGTCGGTGTGAGAGGGAAACATCGATATGTTGTCTGTCCTACGCACCCCAATACCCGACCAGGTACCCAACTCAAAACCCAGGCATGTGCCCTGACTGGGAATCGAACCAGAGACTTTTCACTTTTCAGAATGATACCCAACCAACTGAGCCACATTGATCATGGCAAAATTTTTAAATGTTTTAAGAAAGAGAGTCATTAATAAAAGCTTTGAGTTAGGTGTGGTCAAGAAATCTGTAACAGATTCAGGAGGAAAATATTAACATTCAATAGAGATTCTGCATTGCTTTTTCTTTGAGTGCCTCTGAGTTCTAATTCTCTTTAAAAACATCTCTGGTGGCCAATTACAAATGTAATAGACACAAGAAAGACAGCAACTGCTCCATGGCTGGATGTATTTCTGAAAACAACAGCTCGGCTCTATAGCAAAAGATCAATGAAAAGGTGCACATTTGTATGTTGTAAGTCAAAATAAAATATTTAAGGGTGTGTATACCTCATGTTTTCAAGACTCCCTGCACTTACCTGCATTTTTTTTTCAATTAACCAATTACCTATTAGTCTGGATTTTATCTTAGAAAAGTGTTTCTAATATAATTAACTTATGCTGGTCCCATTCTGCAAAGTACTTGAGTACAGAAAACACAGTGCAGAAACACAGTACAGAAACAAAGTACAGAAACATAGGTGGTTTTGTAAAAGTGCAGACAATGTTGTGTATGTCAAATGTGCATAGATGTTATATAAAAGTATGAAGTCAAAGCCGAGATTTTAAGGAGGGGCAGAAGGGAGAGAGAATAATCAAGTCAGTTGTATTTAGTTTGAGGTTTGTGATGCATTAGTTTTTTAGCTGCCAAAGCAAAGAGAGAAACTGGCTACAAGATTCATAGCATCCAAAATAAAATAAAAGAAATCTAAAAACAGACTTTCACAGGCAATGCACAGCTTTTCCTAATATTGAGAAAAAATCTGATACATAGCAGCTGCAATCTGGTATGGTTGGATACTAAAATATAGCTGAAATAAAATACATTTATAAAGTGCTTTGGAAACTAAAGTGCTTTAAAAAACTAAAAGGACTTTGTTACATGGCAGTATTTCAGTGTAAATTTCCCGAATTACCTTACACTAACAGCGGCTCGATTTTGAGCACTTAGCTAAAGCAGGAACAGCTCACAGCCGATGCAGATGGCCGCAGTGTTCCTCGGAGTGACCACAGAGGGTAGGAGGTGTCACAGTTACCGTTTTATAGACAAGAATCCGAGTCCCCGAGGTCAGGAGTGTAGGGCCAGCCCACGCAGGAGACCAGACCAGGAAGCCACGCTTTCTCCTGGGCTGAAATTGGCCTTCTCAAGTATTTTTAGTTCACACCACTAATCCTCACCCTTGGACGGTTTCTCTGAGCTGTTTTTGCTTGTAATTATAATCAAATCAGCTGGCACATTAGAATCACCTAGGCAAAATGTTTTTTGGTTTTTACCTCCCTTCTTCACCCATTCCAGAGATTTTGATTCAGTTCCTCTGGAGAGGAACTTGGCTGGCATCAGCATTTTAAAAAATCCTCCTAGGTTGAGAAACTGTGGAAGTGAGGCAAGGATTTCTTTATTATTAGTGATAAATGGTGCTTTGCAAAATAAATATCCTAAGTCTCATGTTTTGGGTTCACTGTCATCTCAGGGTGTGACACAGTCCTTTTCCCTCCTCCCCACTCTGCCTCTACTCCTACCCCACCCCCCCACTCTCTCTCATACACACAGATGACTGGGCTAAGACAACTGAGGCTGTTTCAGCTTTATGTCTTCTTTTTGGTAGGCATTGACAATATCTAGGAATAATTCTCTTAGAACCAGCATTCACCTGCTTGCATTTGCTGTGGAGGACCAGAGGAAGGGGTGGGGAGTGATGCTCATTACAAACCCCAAAGCCCCCGTGACAGTGCTCTGCCGCCTTCCCACCCTGCATCTCAGTCCAGTCTTCAAATACCCTGGGGGACTGGGGGCTTGTAGAATGGCCTGTTCTACTGCTGATGATGAGTCAGCCACTGTTTTTGGTAGCTCTCAATATAATTGATACAATTACAACACCTCCCTTTTCCCACTTTATGGCTTCTGTTACAATTCTAGGCTAGCACAAAAAGTTTCATTTACCATCCCATCACATTGATTTTACTCCTCTTGAATTTTCTGGTTCTCTATTGCTGTGTAACAAATCACCCCAAAACTTCCTGGCATAAAACACCACAGTTCATTATGCTCTCAGCTGTGATGGGCCAGGGGTTTGGACAGCCCCACAGTGGGACGGCCTCAGGTGGGAGGCTCAGACAGCTGCAGAGGACTTGAATGGTGGTGGGCAGGGATCCTCTGGAGGTGTTGTCACTCCTGTATTTGGTGCCTGGGCTGGAGTGACTTGACGGCCAGCTGCAGGTGGGACTGTCACTGGCCTCGCTTGGATAGGGGCACCCTACGGGGCCTGGGCTTCTTCACCTTTGCAGTTTCACCTGTCAGCTCAGGTGTCTGAGCATGTGTTCTACCTAACATCCAAGGCCCTCCCACTTCTAGGCCTTCCTGTCCTCGCCCTGGACGGACACTTTGCATCCCTTCTGCTGAACTTGACAGGTTGAAGCAAAGACAGATCTCAGAGCCAAAAGGAGGAGAGAAAACCCCACAAGCACTCTTTAGACTTGAGGATAAAAATCTACCTTTTTGTCCCCCACAAAATACATACTGCCTCTTTTAATAGGAACTATTTAAATATTTGTTGAATGAACTAGTACAGCTAACGCTCTATGTAGTTTATAAAGATCTAGCCCTGGCCAGTGTTCCTCAGTCAGATCATCATCCCAGAAAACAAAAGTTCAAGGGTTTGTTGCCCAGTTGGGGCACAAGCCTGGGTTGTGGGCTCAGTCGCCAGTCGGCGCACAAATGAGAGACAACTGATGGGTGTTTCTCCATCACATTGATGTTCCTCTCCCTCTTTCTCTCCCTCCTTTCCCCTCTCTCTAAATCAATAATCAAGCCCTCAGGTGAGGATAGGAAAAAGTATTTATGTGTGTGTGTGTGTGTGTGTATTTAAACTTCTCTTGAACTTGATAACAGAACTGTATTCTTCAAAGTGCACCATGCTTAGCAAGCAAATGTTTAGGCAAGCTCACTCAGGGTGTCAGAGCAAAGAACTTAGAAGATACTACACCACACTTTACTCTCAAACCATTTTTTTATACATGAAAAGCATTGTTATAAACAGGGCCTGGGTAAAAACAATGGTAGAAATCAAGCTAATCTGTCTACCTAGAAAATAACTGAAAGCCAATGTTCTGTGGTATTTACTTATCAATATCTTTGATAAATAGAGTGAAGTTCTGGGTTTTCTGGGTGGTGTTTTAGCTTTCATCTTATTTCCACAGAACAAGTGAAAATTACACGACATCTCGATAATCTTTTCAGGAAGTCTCGATCTGGGGTGGGTGTAACATCATTGTGCATCACTTAACGATAGGGATGCATTCTGAGAAATGCATCATTGTGCAATTTTGTACTTCTGCAAACATCGTGGAGAGCACTTACACAAACCTAGATGGCATAGCCCACTCCACATGTAGCTCATACGATATAGCCTAGTGCTCCTAGGCTATGAACCTGTACAGCATGTTACTGCATAAATACTGTAGGCAGCTGTAGCACAAGAGTTAAGTATTTGTATATTTCAACATAAAAAAGATACAGCAAAAATATGGCAGAAGAGATTAAAAGTGGTCCACCTGTGCGGCCCTCTTGCGCTGATGGAGGCGGCAGCACTTGAGGTTGTCTGGGTGACTAAGCAGTAAGTCAACATCAAGGGCACGACTATGCACAGCATAGGGACCCTCCACAGACAGGGTCCCATGCGGCCTCCCGTGCTTCCTTCCCGGGGAGTGGGAAACAGAGCACTGAAGCTGTCAGTGCTGCTCCATCAATAAGGATGTGGGCGGGCCTGACTGGAGGTATTAAGGAGAAACTGACTGGGTGAGGCACTGGCACCATAATGGTGACTGTCGTGAGAGAGTGAAAGGTGACCTGAGGATCGGTAGGAATAAAAAATCAAGATAGATAAGGGAACATGGGGAACTCAGTGGCAATGTGGTTTTGGCTATTGCATGTTGGAGTAGTGGTTTGGCTATTGCATGTTGGAGTAGTACTTGGATTAAGAAACTCTGTGGCTCTGGCTGGTGTGGGTGGCTCAGAGGATTGAGCACCAGCACCGGTCTGTGAATTCAGGGGCCTCCAGTTCAATTCCCAGTCAGGGCACATGCCTGGGCTGCAGGCCAGGTCCCCGGCTTGGGGCAAGTGAGAGGCAACCACACATTGATGTTTCTCTCCCTCTCTTTCTCCCTTCCTTCCCTTTTCTCAATAAACACATAAATAAAATCTTTTTTTTTTTAAAGAAACATTGTGGTAGTCATAACAAAGAATAACATAGAATGTAAAACTGAAGACTTAATATTTTGACTTTGAAAACATGCTTTTGGTTCCATTGACCCTATCTGGCATAAAGGACTCTCTCTCTGGCATTGAACTGATGAAAAAAGAAGTTATCTATACTTTACATCATTCCACTCTGAAAATATTCCCAAAGTACAAGGCAGCCTGGCTCCACACTAACCACAGAAAGCTTTTACCACAGTGGCAGTGGCATTTAATACTTGTTAAGGCAGCTCCTATGGCCCCGTGTCCTCAGACAAAATCAACAAGAGTTCACATTAGTGTACCCTGAAGACCATCAGGCTAGATCAGGAGGGCGGCAGCACTCTCTGAAATTGTAGTGATAAGGGGCAGGCCCCCCTGCACCAATATATGTCCGTGGGATGTACTCTGTGCTCTCAACATCGAGGTGCTGTGAGTGGGAGGGAATCTGTTGCCAGGCCCCACAGATATTGCTCCCATCAGAGAAAAGTAAATCCTCCTGAACCACACATAATTCTTCCATTGCTTACCAGAAGTTCAGCTCCATTGGAATGTTACAGGGCCACTGCTGTACACTCGGTCTGTCCTTGACTGGAGTGCCGTTAAGCGGCGTGTGACTGTGTAACAATGGGAAGTCCCAGATTTATATCAGCAGGTTGGATTACAGTTCATCACTCAGTGAAAATTTTCCAGATCTATTTCTTATTTGCTTAAACTGTTGAAGTAATCAGTTGGCTGCCTCCCAATTCTTTCCTAACTCTGGCTGGTGGTTCGTTTCAGAATTTTGATAAGATGCATAATAGTCTCCCACAGATGCCCAAGTCCTAATCTCCAGAACCTGATAAAAAAGACTTTGAAGATGTGATCCAGTTAAGGATCTTGAGATGGGGAACTCAGCCTGGGTTATCCAGAGGGGCCCCGACGTGAACACAAGGGCCCTTGTAAGAGGCAGGCAGGAGATCAGGGAGTAAACAGAAGCAAGAGGTTGGAGAGACAGGCGGGAGTCATGAGCCAAAAAATGCGAGTGGCCCCTAGAAACTGACAAAGACAAGGACATAGATTCTCCCCATTCCAGGAGGAACCAGCCCCGCCAACCCCTTGTCTGTAGCCCAGTGAGACTGATGCTGGACCTCTGGCCTTCAGAACTTCAAGATGGTGATTTTTTTAAGTTGCTCAATTTCTGGCAATTTGTTATAGCAGCAATAGGAAACTAAGAAAAACATGCAAGATACATAGCTGCACCTTTCATTAGGCTGGTCTGAATATCAGTGTGGATATTTGATTGCTACACCAAATATCTAAGTTTGCTGCATCCCTATCAAAATATAATCTTTTGGTTTAGATTTTGTTGATGACTTGAGAAAATATGATACATTTCTCTTTAAGAAAACTCCTAAGTAAAAATTCAGAATTAAAAGATAAAGGGGTGGCAGGTCATTTGGCCAAAAGATGTTTTGTTTATCAGAGGCAAATGAGTTTTAAATACTGAGCCACACTGAAACATTTCCTAAGTGAGTCAACTCGGAAAATTGCAAACTGCTTCCAAATTTGGGGAGCACCTCCGCTGCGTCAGGAAATCAAGCAAGGGGATAAGGGATTGGTAAATAAAAGATAAATCAAATACAACTTTTAAAAGTGAAAGTGATTTATTTGAGCACAGAGAACTCTAACATAGGCTTGGTATTATTAGCCTGAATGCTTTTCCTCATATGCCTCACTAGTGCCCAAATGTACTGAGTTGTATAAGTTACATAAGATCAGTTATGCCAAAGTGCCTGGCTTCATATCTGGCACACAGTAGGTGTACGACAGAGATTAGTTGAGTGTGAATAGTGGTGGTGGAAGCAGCTGTTTATTGGAAGTTGATGGATGTCACTGTCAGCTTAGTTAAGAGAGATAGGCCTTTCCTTTTTTCAGTCCAGGAGACAGGGAAAGAGGCCTCTTCACTCTGGCCCTGTGCCAGGGCCTCGAACTGTTACTATTAGCTACCACAAATAACTCGTGTTGATGCTGACATGCTCTAGATCATCACATTTTAATAATGTCAGAGAATCTATGAACACGAAATGAGTTCTCAAGTACATAATGTGATTTACTTCCAAGTTCTCTTATCAATGAGACAACAAATCTAAGTGATTGCTCTAGTAGATCATTGCTCGGCATTTGCCAAGAGGCGAATAGCCGATTAATTGCTCTCCCCGCTCTCTCTGTGGTCACTGTGGTATTAGCCAGTGTTTCCCACCAACAGGCGGTGAGGCAGCTGCGGAGCATATGGTTACCTGACCCACTGTCACTGGATGTCAGCACAGCTGCTCCAGAATTCCGCTAGCTAATTGAGTGGCTAAGCCCTGGTGAGTGAGGTATAGGGACTTTATCTTGAAGTGACATTTGTATGTTGCACTTTACGTGAGACTGAAGACAGTTCACAGCCCATCTGGACGGTTCCTGATCAGAGACCTGTTGGAGCCTCCAAGGAGCCGTGCCTTCACCTTTTCTAAGCTTGTGCTGATGACAATGGAGAAAAGTACAGATTCCTTCTCACTCCTCACTCAGCACACCCGCAGACTCCATCGAGGCATGGAATCTGAGATTTCCCTTAACTGAAGTTTGTGCCTTTGAAAGTGGGACATCGATAAAACCTTGAATTTACTACTTGTACAGAAAGCACAGTGCCCAATAGTAAAATGGTTTTTCTAACCTAAATTTGATGTGTGACCCCAAAATGCAAATGAGCTCTGATTCCTTCCAGACCAGATCTAAAATTATATAATTGTATGTTTTCAACTAGTTGTCTTTTCCAGCATAGTGTTATTTGTTTTTAAAGCAGTGGTTTCTAACTGGGGATGATTTTCCCTCCTAGGGGATATTGGGGAATATCTAGAGATATTTACTGTTGTCATGGCTGGTGGTGGGGCACTATTGGCATCCAGTGGGTTGCTATGGACAGATCTTGTCCGTCCCCCAAATTCATAAGTTCATACACCTCATTCATTCGAGCGCCTAATGTGATGGTGTTTGGAGGTGGGGCCTTTGGAGGTAATTAGGTCGTAACTTTCTGTGATGGGGTTAATGTCCTTATAAGAAGAGAGCTAGCTCTAGTTCTCTCTCTCCACCATGTGAGGCTGCAATAAGAAGACAGGCAGGTCTAAGCCAGGAAAAGGACCTTGACCAAGAAACTCAACTGTGCTAGCCCCCTGGTCCTGATTCTCCAGCCTCCAGAACTGTGAAAAATAAATGTGTGGGGTGTAAGCCACCTCATCTGTTACAGCACCTGAACGAAGATATGGCTGGAGCCCAGAGATGCTGCTGAACATCCTACACTGTGCAGGACGGCTCCTCACAACGAAGAATGACTGGCCCCACATCGTCAGAAGTGCTGAGGTTGAGAAACCCGTGAATGAGTACATGCCGGAGAGAACCATGTGGGTTAGGGAAGGGAACTTGTTATGAGCAAAAGCCATACAGCACTTGTATTTCCTGGGAACATTTTTACTAGTTGCCTAGTTGCAATGTTGCAATGTTGATTATTACTTAAGAGGAAGCAAAACATTCTCAGACTGAGTGGGAGACACAGATGTGAACCTTCTTAATTATGAGAAAGTTTCTCTGCCAAGAATACTCGGGACTACAACTTGTGCATTTGCACAAACAGAAGACATTTAAACTACCCATCTCCTCAGTTTTCCTTTTCCCCTCCCTCAAAGAAGCACTCACAAGAAATTTCTTTTGCCTTATGCATACCCAAAGAATTCTCTGATGGGAACTCCTTACCCTACCAGGGAAGAATTCTCCCTGCAAAGTCCTGCATACCTTTCTGGTGGAGGCTCAGATCCACACACACCAGGCCAGGGCGTTGCCTATAAGTGCCTGATATTCAAAAGTATAGGCCAGCAGCTTGGGTGCCACCTGAGAGCTTGTTAGAAATGCAGAATCTCAGGCCCAGCCCAGACCTTCTAAGAGAACCTTCATTGTAACAAGATGGGGTGGGCGGGGGAATTGCTGTGCACTTGAAAGATTAAGCAGCACTGCTCGGTGATCTTCATTCTATGGTAATACAGCCCTAATTTTCAAGACTGTGAACAAAATGGATTTAACTCTTATCAGAATAGGTGGGCGTTTGTTTGTGGCTAGTTAGGTCGGACTGAGGAACTTGGCTCACCCTTTGGGCTCCAGTATTCTCTTTGCTAAAAGAGAGCAAATGGGAGAGGCTCGCTGGGTTCTTTTCCACTTTTGACATTGTAGGAGATAGAATTGTTTCCCTCCAGTGAAAACATCATTTCTATCTGAGCTGTCTTGGTGAGGGTAAACTTCACAGAAAAAGGTCTCTGGCCAGTACATACCACACATACACAGACCCACGTTAACTATCACCGATTTCTTATGCAAAACATTTCACCCCCAAACCTGAATCCGAGCCTACTGAAGTCAGGGGTGTGCCTCTTGATTGGCACTTGGGCCTACTCTCTGCAGTGGTGTTCTTTGCCTGCTCAGTGGCCTGAACATCGTGGATTATTAACCCATTATCAAGGGCCAGCCTGGCCTGTGCAAGCTGGCTCTGCCCAGGTGTGCAGCAGGGGGTGGGGGCAGGCCCTGCTTACTTGCTCCCAGCCACCTTACTTGAGTCCCAAAGGAGAAGATGCCATCTACCATCTAGCCAGTACCATCTGAAGACAGAAAGGCTGGGTGTGGGAAGATCCTGCAGCACAAAGATGGAAAGTGTCTGCAGTTTGATTTCTTCCAAGAGCTACCTCTGGAGAGTGACTGGGGAGAGAGCACTGCTGCTTTTCCATTTGTGTAATTCAGGAGATTGTACAAGATCTCAACTGGAAGCCAGATCGAAGAACTACCACCCTTCTACACCCATGAAGTACAGGAGGGGCCCTCAAAGGGATTTTCCCTCTGGAAGAGATGGAATCAGTAAATCAGAAGTGAAACTTATTTTTACTGTAAACTAGGGCATAAAAAAATACTAGTTTATTATTGTGTATGTAGCCAGTGTAAATGGCTCTGTGATCTAGAACTGAAACAACGTCACCCTTCTTCACTTCCCAGATCAGATTAGAACCAAGCTCAGCTGCCAACCACCAGACAAGCAAAATGTCTGGTATTACTTCCTCACCCCAGGTGGTTCAAGAACTCAGGGGACTCGCGCCTCGTTTCCGCGGCAGGTGGTCAGGTGGGAGGGTCAAGTGGCATCCAGGCCGTCGGCTCCTGGGGACCTGGTCCTGTTCCTCGCATCGGCTCCTCTCTCACACGTGCTGTCAGCCCGGCTTGCAGTCCATGCACAGTCAGCTCCCTGCCAGCCAGTGAGGCCGGCCGATGCGTTAGGTCACTCCCCCGTTCCCATTAGGAAGAGGATGGACCATAGAAATAGAAAAAACGGCCCCTTGCACCTCCACAAGAAGGAGAGAGTTTATCTTTTTCCAGCCCGGTAATGAAGCCCCAGGCCGCCGCCTCACGCCCCTCCGAGGGAAAGACACAGCGATGGGCACAGCCAGAGGAGACGAGTAAACGGAGGCTTAGCTCCCCGGGCAGTCCGCTCCACTTACAGTGCCGACTCCAGAACGTTCTCCGCAGATGACCGTCTGAGTCAACCCGAGAACTTAAAAATACAGCTGCCTCGATGCAGGGGCTAACCGGTGCTGTTTTCAAGGCCTCACGGATGTTTCGGATGCTCGGCCGGCTTCAGAATCACCCGCGAAGGAGAAAAGCGTGAATCTGGGAACCAAATCGCCCGGGATTGCTATTCAGCTCTGCCACTCAATGTCCCTATGAACTCAGGCAGATACCTTTATTTCTCTGAGACTGTTTCCTTATTTTTTAAGTAAGTTCCTGTTGTGGGGAGGACAGTCTGTCTCCTGTCGTGATGGGAGAAACTGTAAAATGATGATTCATACCTTGTGCATTTCAAAACACTACACAGAAGGATGTGCATCGCTACAGCCGATCTGAAGGACAACCCTGCAGTTATCTGTCAATATTTTAAATGTACAAGTTCTTTGCTGCCGAAATTCCAATACTAAGAGTTTATCAAAGGCAAATCATTTCAGAAGTGCACAAAACGTATAAGGCTTATTATTTTTGCATTGTTTGTAAAATAGTAAGAAAATGGTAAACACCAAATTCCCAGTCCTGGGGATAGACTGGGTAGTGTCTGGTATATGGATGCAGTAAGTCATACCCAAATCCTAGAAGGAAAACTCGAATTACGTGTATAGTCACACAGTTGTCGGGAGCGGGAGAGAATTTCACCACCCTACCTTCTTTCTTTCCTCTGTCTGGCTTGAGTAGCTGTAAAACAATAAAACAGACACAACACAGGATTAACAGGAGAGATAAACAGTGTAATATGTATGCACAAAAGAATCACAACGTGATTTTTAGATTGTAGGGTAAGGCTCAAAGAAGGGATCGAACTGGGTGTCTTTTTATACTTTCAGACAAAGAAACAGTAAATTTGTGAGAAACTGACAGGACAAAGGAAGTTCCTGCTCATGAGAAAGGAATCCTAAGGTAGATTTGGGTATTCTTGAGTAAGGAATCGAAACAAAGTTTGCGCATGGGCAGTAAATCAGTGAAGGCGTCACTAGGTTTTTTATCACGTTTTTCCAAATCTGGATTTTATAATTCTTCTGATACAGTTGTGTCTCCGTCCTTCAAGACTGGGGAGGTAACTGTCACGGAGATTTATTTTCTGCGTCTAAGGAGGTGGAGGAGGATCAGGAGCTCTTCCTGTTCTCGCTGCTTCTCAGGTGATTTTAGTTCAAGACAATCAGGACGCCCTTGTGGGATATCTTGCAGCAGCCTGCCCTGAACCCTGACACGGCTGACATATTAAGTGCAAAAGCTTTATATACACACAAGCACACACAATGCATGGAGATGACTGCATGTGAATAGAATATGAAGGCATACCCATCAATACAGCAGCCATGGAAAATGGCTGGCGATGGAGAATGTTTGGGGGAGAGGAGGTGTCCACTTTGGTTTTGTGCATGCCTTCACTACGAATTCTTTGCAATAGCAGGTACCTACTTTTGCGAACATGATCGGTGTTTGGCTTTTTACATTGGATGCATATTACTTCTGTAAGCTGAAATGAACAATGAAGGTGAACGATTTTTAATTACATGATATTACCAATCCAACTACTGTTTTGTAATCAACATGTTATCAAGCCTTAGTCATCATGCATCATTTATTACATCAAAAGCCTCTCTTCTTGTCTGTGTATGAGTAATTGGCTCCCTTCTAACTGACTCTCGGCCAGGTGATCTAATTAGGCTCCAGAGAGCAAAGGGCGATTGACTGTTGGGTTGGCCAAAAAGTTCACTTAGTTTTTTCCAGATGATGGCTCTAGTGGCACTTAGTTGTCTTTCACTTCATTTGAAATAATTTTGTTAGATTGTATTGTGATAGCTGTTACATCAGAGTACATTTTAAAAAACTTATTGAAATTGGGTGAATTTTTGTGCAGCCATTTTAATGGTGAAGATAGAAGAAAATACACATTTTCAGCATATGATGCTTTATTTCAGGAAAGGTAAAAATGCAACAGAAACACAAAAAAGACTTCTGCAGTATATGGAGAAGGTTCAAGTAGGCTATGACTAATTGAACACATCAAAAAATGGTTTGTGAAGTTTCTTGCTACTATTGACATTTTGGCCAAGTAAATCCTTGTTATGGGACTGTCTCATGCATTGGGAGATGTTTCACAGCACCCCTGGCCTCTACCCACTAGAAGCTGACCTACTGAAAATGTCCAAATCAACAAAGTTACTGGTTAAAATGAAAAGTATGTCTTTCATCTTATGGAAGAAACCAAACAGACATTTTGGCCAACCCAATAATTCCATGGGGGCAGTTGATAAAGACAAGGATACTGAAAGTAGGCAGAACCTCTTCACACATTTAATTCCGTTTCCCAGCTTGTCTCCAGAACATGAAACTGTGTTCCTTTGGAAATGCACCTTCTTCTCTTTGTGGTTTTCAACCAAGGCCACACCCTCTGTGCCAAGGGACATTCAGCAAGATCTGGAGAAATTTGGGATTGTTGCACCTGTAGGTACGGCTGTTACTGGCATGTTTTGAGTAGAGGCCAATGATGCTGCTAAGTATCCTACAAGGCACAGCACTGTCCAGCCAGTGGGATATTTTGCTCCAGTGACAAAAAAGGGCATTCCTTTTAAGCTGATGGGGAAACTCCGTGTTTGCTTGCTTGCCCCATAAAGTCAGCTTCTACCATTCAGAACTATCTTTATTCATCAGCTTTACTGAATTAAAACTTACAAAAAAATTGTAAGATTTTACAATATATGTTAGGATTTGATAAACATACACATTGTGAAAGGATTCCCACCATCAAGGTAATGAACGCATCCATCACCTCATGTATTTACTCCCCCCGCCCCTCCTCTTCTGTGTTCCCCCCTTGGTGGGAACATTTCATTTCTACTCTTAGCAAATTTCAACTATACAGTACAGTGTTGTCAGTGCATTACATATTAAGCCCTTGGACTCTACTCATTTTATAAGTGAAAGTTTGTACCATTTCACATTTTTGCCACTCCCAGGCCACCACAACCACTTTTCTACTCTCTTGTTTCTATGAGGTTGACTTTTTTTTTTTTTTTGATTCAACATATAAGTGGAACCATGCAGTGTTTGTCTTTCTCTGCTTGCCTTGTTTCACTTAGCATCATGGCTTCCAGGGTCATCCATGATGTTGCAAATGACAGGATTTCCTTCTTTTCTAAGGCTGAACACTCACTACATTTTCTTGATCCATTCATCCATCGAGGAACACTTAGGTTGTTTACATTCCTTAGCTGTCCCACGTGACCACCTCTCCACAGTCTCGCCCACTTACTTACAGAAGTAGTAAGGGAAGTGTTCCACATGGATCCACGAGTCAACTCTCTCAAGTCTTTCAACTCTGGGCCCTTTGGGTTTACCTCTGGCCCAACAAAGGAAACACAGTGTGAAGGATGGGATATAGAAGATGTAAGACAACTATGGTTGGGAACGGGGCCAAAAAAGCAAATAACTTCATGGACATTGCAAATACCTTTAAGTGATCCATGTCAAAGAGAATGATTATGGAAAACATGCGATAGCTTCTGGAAAGGCAGGCAGGAGTGATGCCCTTATTTGCAGCCATTACTCCTTTATCCTAAGGTGCTACTTTACTGAGCCAATCTCTCCTGTAAATGCCCCTCGGGTTTCACTGGCCCACATTTGATCTAAAAGCACTCATGGGTTGCATATTTCTCTTTAGTATTTTCTTTACATCACTGTATGCAACAATATCGCTGACCAACTGTATCTTTATTAAAAAATAATTTATATCCTTAGTAGAATTACAGCCTTAATAGAATTGTGGCAGCTTATGTGAAAATGTTAAAACAAGATTGATGATATCAGGAGAGAAGTAATAAGTGAAATCAGGATACTAGAAAGGCCAAGAAGCACCAATGACCTCACTGAAATAAAGGCAGAGGGACCGGTTGCATCTATGTGAACACCTGAGCTCTCTGCTTCCAGGCCGCACAAATAGGTAAAAGAAATAAATTACACAGTGCTTTGCCAGAAGAGACAAATCTTCTAAGTCTGAGCAAACCTAGCTCTGCATCCCATAGAAAAAACTGAATAGAAGGGATAGTGGGAAGGGCAATTAACAGGTTTTTTATGAAACTAGGTTGCTTTACAATAACAATAGTGGTAGTGGTGGTGGTGGTGATGTTTTGGACAGAGAAACCTTTTTCCCGTTGCTCAGGTTTCCATGAGAAGGGATAAGCAAGCCTAACCTGTTTTGAGTTAAGTTGGAGATGATGTCATTGCTGAGTGAGAAGGTGTGGATACCGCAGGGGTGGTGGGAGGTAGAGATAAGAAAGGTGGGTCATCTGAGGCAGAAGTCTATTTCTCTCTTATATAAAAGGGGTCCAGAAGCAGGCAGATAGAATTTTGTTTGGTTTCTCCAAGCCATGAGGAAACCTGGATCATCACATTTTGGTTTCATCATCCTAGTTGATGGCTGTGTGCTGTCACAAGTCAAGGTAGCTGCTTGCTCTCTATCCATCATCACAGCCATGTGCACTGGCTAGGAAGAGAGGAAAAGCAGAAAGGGGGGAAGCTCCAGCTGCATTGTTTTTTTAAGCAAACTTCTGCAAGAATCACACAAAGTTGGCTTTCATATATTTGTACAAAACTACATTAGTTATACCTATTCCACAAAAGGGGCTGGAAAATGTAGTCTTTTTAATCTTCAAACTGACCAGGGAGAAGTTAGGGTTCTCTTGCCAAGAAGGAAGAGATGATATTGATGTAGGTTAAATCTCTGCCACACACATGGTAACAGGTTGTGGTAAGCCTTATTATTCCACGTTTGTCACTTTTTCTAGCAAGAATGCTTATCACAGTGTTGGGCCAGGGGTATGGGTTAGAGTGGCTGTTACCAATAAGGAAGTAGGTAATTCCAGAATATAAGCAACAATATCGCTGAAATCCTGATACTAAGGTCAAGGCTAATGGATGGAATAAGGACAATGTGCACTCAGTGCGTGGAGATCACAGTGAGGGTGAAGAGCTAATAGCTGAACAGAGAAGAAAGGACTGGGAAGGCAGAAGAGGCTGTGATTAGAAGGGGGAACTCGGGCAGACAACTTGTGATATCAGGCTGACAGAGCGAGACATTGCCAGTGCTCAGTGTGAGGGGTGGCTGTGCTTCTCTGGCACGGAAACCAGGTTATTACTGTTGATGTACAGGAGCGTCAGAAACAAGGTCATTGACAAGGTCACTGAAAGGGATGACGTCAGGGGATCAAAGTGGAAAGAACCATTGAACTGGAGCCTGAAAACCGAGATCTCATCAAACCTGAAGGAAAGAGAGCAAGGAGGATTGGTGGCAGTGTGGATTTACCTCCAACTGAGAGGGAGTGGTCTATCAGGGCAACAGTAGAGGCAGATACCGATTGCCAAGTGGCAATCAACAAATTGTTTTTTAACGTAAAAATGATTTTTATTTTGGTTTTTTTTTTTTTTAGCCCTGTCCACTCACCCCTCCCCTTGGGTAGCCATCAGGTTTTTCTCTACGGGTCTGTTTTTGTTTATTCATTTGTTTTCTAAGATTTCACATATAAGTGTAATCATCCAGTATTTGTCTTTCTCAGATTTATTTTACTTAGCATAATGCCCTCTGGGTCCATCTGTGTTGCCAATAGCAAGATTTCGCTCCTTTTTATTGCTGAATAATATTCCCTTGTATGTACGTACCACATCTTCTTTACCCACTCATCTACTGATGGACATCCAGGTTGTTTCCACGTCTTGTGTATTATTACTAGTAATGTGGCAATGAACATAGGGGCGCACTTACCTTTTCAAATTAGCATTTTTGTTTTCTCTGGATACTCAGTAGAATTGTTGGATCATATGGAAGCTCTGTTTTTAATTTTTTGAGGAATCTCCATAGTTTTCCTTAGTGGCTGCACTAATTTACAATTCCACTAATAGTGTACAAGGAAGGGCTCCCTCTCCATATCATCGCCAGCCCTTGTTGTTTGCAGACTGATGATGACAGCCATTCTGTCAGTTGTGGGGTAATATCTCATTGTTTTAAATTTGCATTTCCTGAGGATGAGTGACATTGAGCATCTTTTTATGTCTCTTGGCCCTCTGTCCTCTTGGGAGAACTGACTATTCAGGTTCTCTACCCATTTTTCAATTGGATTTTTTTTTTTTTTTTGGTGGTATGTTGTATGAGTTCTTCATATATTTTGGAAGTTAACCCCTTAACAGATGTAGCATTTGCAAATATCTTCTCCCATTCAGTAGGTCATCTTCTCATTTTGTTGATGGTTTCCTTCTCTGTGGAAAAAAGCTTGTTTCATTTATTTTTGTTTCCTTTATAAAAAGAAATATATTCAAAAAAATATTGCTAAGAGCAAGTGTCAAAGAGTTTACTGCCTACACTTTCTTCTAGAAGTTTTACAGTTTCAGGCTTAACATTTAAGTCTCTAATCCATTGTGGTTATTTTTGTATATGGTATATGAAGATAGTCGAATTCTTTCTTTGCATTTATCTATCCAGTCTTGCCAACACCACTTATTGAAAAAAATTCTTACTCCATTGTATATCCCAGCCTCCTTTGTCATAGATTATTTGACCATTAAAGCAGGGATTTACTTCTGGGCTCTCTATTCTATTCCATTGATCTATATATCTGTTTTTAGGCCAGTACCATACTGTTTTACCTATGATGGCTTTGTAGTATAGTTTGCCAGCAGGGGGCATGATACCTCCGACTTTCTTCTTTCTCAAGATTGTTTTGACTACTTGGGGTCTTTGTGGTTCCACATAAATTTTAGAATTGTTCTAATTCTGACAATGACCTTCATACTCTAGGTATTAAGGACATTTTAACAATATTAATCTTTCTAATCCATGGGCAAAATATGTGAAATGATTTTTAAATAAACTGTTGTAAAATAATTTTAGATTTAAATAAAAATTGTCAAGATATAGAGACTTTATTCCCTTCAAGTTCCTGTAAGTTAACATCTTACATAAGTGCGGCATACAGGTCAAAACTAGGAAATTCATTAGTTATTCCTGTGAAACTAAACTTCATTCAGATTTCTGCAGTTTTTGCCTTAGTGCTCTTTATAGGATACAATCTGGGATACCATCTTGTATTTAATCGTCTCCTCTGATTTGTGACACTGTCTGGGTCTCTACTTGTACTTCATGGCCTCGACACTTGAAAGAAAATACTCCCAGAAATTTTGTGGAGTGTCCCTAAGTTTGGTTTTGTCTGATCTTTTCTCATGGTTAGACTGGGGCTATGTGATTTTGACACATCAAGTTGAAGTATGCTTGTCACAGAATCACATTAGAGAGGGAATGCTGTCATGAGTGTGTGGTGACGTTGCTTACCCTTGAACACTTGGTTAGTAGCACCTGCCAGATTTCTACAATGTACTTTCATTTTTTCCTTGTGTTCTATTTTTTGGGAAGCAGTTGCTGAGGGTCTAGGCCACACTCAAGAGAGAGGTTTAGTAAGTTCCATCTATTGGAGGTCAGAATATCTAAAATATTATTTGGGACTCTTCTGAAAGATTTGTCTTTTCCCCCTCATTTTTTCATGTATTCATCAAGATGAACTTACAGATGTTTACTATTTGGGCTGTAATCCAGTGCTATCATTATTTATTTCCTCAAATTTCTCCAAGTTTTGGGCATTTGGCACTAAGTGTTTTTAAATAAGTAATTTATCGATGACTCTAACAATGCAGTGAGGCAGGTATTAGCGTTATTCTTGTTTTGCAGTAAAGGAAACCCGAGCATAGAGTAACCTTCCCCAATCATTCACATCTGACATGTGTTGAACGAAGCCTCTTCTGACTAGAGTCTGTGTGGTTCAAAGGAAAAGAATGTTCCATAAACATCAGAGATAAGGTTATCTTTTTATCTCATGCTTTTAAAGAGGTGAGAAACAAGAGAGAGATTTTGAGGGGATTCATCATAAAGGTAGTAATTCCAGAAGGGATGAGCTTCCAAAGCAACAGTATGTAGATAACGAACCACAAATGGTCATAACTAAGCATGTTACTAGGTGGGAGGAGGCGGTGCAGGGAGGGAAGTAGCTAACAAAGAAAAGTGACAGGTTGCAGGAACACTGATATCCTGGAAGCTTGGGGCAGGGGGGGAATGGTTTATTCAGAGTTCAATTAATTTGGATGCAGAGCCATTGAGAATCCATCTATGGTAAGAAGGGAGTTAAGTAAACATCAGCAAAACAATATACAGAAGAGTAGAAAATAAAACCAGATTTCAGGAGATCAGAAGTTGTTTTACAGACAGGAGGTAGAGAAGTAAATTAATAAGGAAGGGGATGGAGAAGAGAGGAATCTTTTTTTCCAGGGCTGCAGAAGAGGGGACAGACAGACTCTGGACAAGGAAGTGCTGATGCTGAGTGCATGAGGGCTGGATGGGAGGGTGTTAGTCCTGCAGGGAGGGAACCCAGCCTTTTGTATTACTGGAGGTGAGCCTGAGACCAAGAGCAGTGGGATTGTTGAGGTGAAGGCACAGACACACCTAGGACGCTATGGATTTTTGTTTGATAGCCTCCATGTTATTAGTGAAACTGAAAGTTCACCTGCACACATTGGGAGAAAACTGAGTGTACCTAGTCGTGTACGGACCTAACAGCCCTGGGGCAAGGTGGGAAGGGGGAAAGCTGAGGTCACACATGCTGGTAGAAGCCATCTGAGTGAAAGCAGATATAAAAAATGATTATCTGTATTTTTACTTGACATAAAACTAAACTTAGTTTTTCTAAAATGTTCAGAATTAAGTATGACAGTAACTTACTAGGTTAAAGTTGTTGAAAAATAATGATTGTAAAGGATAAACATAAAACAAAAGTAATTGCTACTAGAATAAAAGCTTTTCTTAGGAATTTCTCTTCAGACAATTTTAATTATGGAACTCTTGGAGAGTGTTGAGCAGTTGTGACTTTGACACCACAAGACAGAACGTCCCATCTGTATGTCAGAGAGTGTAGGTGGTGGGTAGTTATTTTCTGATCCAAGAAGGAAATGCCACTGACATGGGTCAGGGTTAGAGTCATCTGCTTCAGAAGCATTTTAAATCTATGAAGTTACTGGAAGTGTGTTGTTTATATTCAGATAAAAGCCAGTATATCCATGGGTACAACTCTAAGAAATTTATGAACAACTGACTTAACAGATCCTTAAATGTTACAGATTGTCTTTATTGAACATAGTTATAATACTATACTATAAATACTAATGTCCTTTATATGAACCAGAAAGAATTTACATTAAAACATATTAATATTTGGTGATTATTTTATTACCATATATATTACTGTATACAACTGTTTGATAATAGTAAGGGTATTATAAATTGTATTTAAACAAAAATGTATGCATAGCATATGTAAAGCAGTAACATTTCAAAGGAAAGAGAAAAGGTATGAAAACATTTATCTAAAGTTTAGTAATACTGGAAAACACTAGGTTTGTGCATAGTAGTGATTGAAAGCTTTATAATACATCAGAACACCAGTCCATCTTCAGGTACCGTGAGGCCAACCTGGGACAGGAAGAGGGTGAATCAGACATATCCAGGTCCTCAGAAGGGCACACCATCTAAAAATGAATCCCTCCGCATAGAAGTAAGCAAAGCTTTCTCTGTGTTTCGGTGTACTCAGCAATGCAGACAAAGGTATATTTGATTTAATGTGATTTTATTATTCTTAGATAAGCTTTAGTTATGTTATAGAGATAAAAATATACAATATTGCTTTAATTTTTTAAATTTTATAAGTCTATAACTGATTGTCGTTGTAGTCACAATTTAAAAAGCGTATTTTCCACTAAGCACTTGATCCAGTGACATGGGGGAAGACTAACAAAAATGGTTCATAGGAAGACTTTAATTAAAGTTTAAATGTAAAAATGGAATTAATCTAGACCATGGGTCTAAATCTTCAGTGATACCTCATGCTGTGAACAAATTATGAAATGTTTTAGACAAATGTATTATTTTCAACACTGACATTGATTTTACAGATTCAAAATTTTGACTGAAAATGCATAAAACTGACATACATATTATCTGAAGCCACTTTTATATACAATAACTTATTAAAAAAGGAACAATGTATTTCAGCACTACATCTCAGTCTGGGAGTCCATCATGTTTTTGTATAATACACGCAAAACACACCTGGTGCTCTTCAGAGGCACAGCTGAAAGAGATTGGCAGATGGTGGCACTTCTTTTAAATCACCTGAGGACAGTAGTTAGTAGGGTGATTAATTTGTCTTACTGATAATTAAAGTCATTCTATCATAGAAACAACCTAATGTTTGAAATTAATTTCACCACTGTCTTAATACCAACTTAAAAGCAGTTGCTTTCCCTATTTGATTTCTTAAGACTGATAAAATATGTAAAACCCAATTTATGCGCATATAAAATATGGACTATTTTTTAAATGAAAAATTCAAAATATTTTACAAATAATTTTGTTCATTATTAAGCACACAATGCACCATTTGTCCACTTACAACAACACTCTGCACCAAACATCGCTATATTCAGTCTTACCACTTCTCAAATATGAGAAAAACAAATAGTTTCCACTGGGCTAAGAAGTGAAATTTATAAAGTCAACATACCTTAAAAGATTACAGATCTAAAACAGTTTGTAAAAAATTTTTACACAGTGAAATGGGTGGTTTGTTTTAATTTAATGAATGACCCAGAAATAAAATTCCTTCTCTTCACCGCAGATTAATCAACGTGGTTGTCTTTATAACAGATTTTTCATACTGCAACGTTCAACTACCATGGTGGAGGTAAACAGTGGTGTATCTCTTTCCTCTGAACACACTGTTGAAATTTTAGTGCTACTGTCTTAATGTTTACACAATGATGAAGAAATAATTTGAAGACAGTGTACTTTTAAATTTTTTCAATGTAAGGCACATAGCAACATTTAAAGTCTAGAAACAACTAGATTATATAATAAATAATCTTTTCAATCGTTTTTTTACCTGAAGAAAGTGGGTGAGTAGTGCAGTTAAAATATGCCTGGATTAATAAAAATGACTGAATTTAAGAAATGTAAATAATACTTGTGTGTAGAATGTTAATTTTTTTGAAAGTGTGTTTTATATAAAGTGTACATCTTACAGTGTTATAGCAAGAAAAAATTGTGAGGCACTTAACATTAACAATGAAGAAGGAAATCATTGAGATTATCTTTCTACAAAAGCACCAAACCACCCTGGCTGGGTCACTCGGTTGGAGCGCTGTTCTGTACACCAAAACATTGCAGGTTCGATTCCCAGTCAGGGCACACTCCTCGATTGGGGGTTCCATCCCCAGAGCATCTATGGGAGGCAACCAACTGACATTTCACTCTCTCAAAGATCAATAAACATATCCTTGAGTGAGGATAAAAAAATAAAAAAAAAAAGACACCACCAAACCACTTATCTTAACATCAGGGGAAAAAAATAGAACCTAAAAATATGGGCAATAGTTTAGTCTGGTAACTACCAGTATGTACTTGGAGAACTAAGGAGTCAGAAGTGCAAACTAAAAGCATTTCTTTTTTATTCTGATAGAAATAATTTCAACAGAACATTTTCTTAAATGCCCCCAAACAAATTTTGTTTAGTTTGTGGCACTCAGAGTGTGAGATGTAGGTGGCATCTCTCACCAGTCTGTGGCAGGACCCTTTGTTTGAATGACTGTAGGAAATACGTAAGCTTGGCATGTTTTCGACTCCTCTCTGACACACTGAAATGTGGCTTGGTACTAACAGTGGGCACGACACACATCAGTGTCTCCATGTGGACTTGCTGATGTCCAACAATGACAATTTTAGTAACTGCGACCTTCCACGAACTAATCTAAACCAAATCCCAGGTAAAAATTGATTTTGGAATTATAGGAATCTACTAGATGTCAAATCAGCGAAGGGTCTGGCTTCTGACAGGTGATGAAGGGACTGCAGATGTGTGGCCATCTGAGTGTTATTTGTAGCACTTAATTCAGCTGGATAGATTTCGTTTAAAACTCCATTTCGAAACTGAAAACAAAAATAGCAATGCAATGATTAGAATGGATCTTTACCTTAACCCATGAAATAACATATTAAAATGTATTTTTAAAATCTTCACCCTACATGATGTTAAACTTCAAATTACTTTATTGCTGCTAAATTTTAAATCACACGATGAAAACACACTGAGCACATGGACATTAGCATGTTAATAACCTTCCGGCTCCTCCAGCAGATGATACAGAGGGTGGTGAACTGTCTCACTCCAGATCTGGCGTTCCAGGCATCAGGAGAGCATCTCACCAGCATGCCTTCAGTTTCGGATGGGAACTGATGACTCAGAGTAGCAGTCATAAATCACAGTTACACGGAGCGGAACAAAAGGTCTGCACAGCTGTGAGTGTGCGGCACACAGAGTGTGTTCCTGTGTTAACGTCCGTACAAACAACTGCAAATATACTTTTGCCCACCTACCCCCACCTCCGTATCTGTCCTCTGTAATAAGTTTACTCTGACTAGATTTCATCACGGTCTAATTCTGGGCACCAGGGAATTTACTGCATTTCAGATCACTACACTGGAAATGCAGATGACCCAAGACTTTCCAAAACAGGCTAGTTCTGATTAGTTAGGGGTTCCCAACTATTCCTAAAAATATTATACCATGAGTATGATTTCCTAAACCATTTTCTTATTTGTTCTGTACTTTTTAATTACTAAGTACCACTATAATTACGGTCCCACTATAATTACGGTCCCAATTATAGAATCGAGTTTACTAAAAGCTTTCTTACAATGAAATCAGCCTGGTTTTTCTAACTGCTACTGGGGGTGGGGGGAAATGGGGAAGCAGGCCACAGAGAGTGCTACAGGATCTTACAGATACAGAGGCTTTACAGACGGTATAGACAGAATACGGTTAGGTTAATGAGAGTTGTAGAAACTCTCACACAGATTCAAATCATACCCTTAATTTCTTCCAGTAAAACCTACTTTTCTAAAGCTTATGTAATGGCTTCAGTGCTCAAAAGCCTGATTACATCAAAGATCTTCCAAAACATCTGTTAAATATATAGTATAGTAAAAGCCACATAATCTAGATCTTCAATGAATGGCAACTCTGTCATGTCTTCAAATGGAAGGTAATATTATTTGCCCTGCGAATGTTTGGTCTTAAATACATTACTCTCACCAGTCGTAACACATGCCAGCAACTCCCTTTAGGTTGTCTAGAGCACTGCAGTTCAATAGAAATATGTGAGCCACATACGTGATTTTAAGGTATTTTACTTAAAAAAGCTGAAATTTATCATTTCAACAAAAAATCCATAAAAAAGATACTTTACTTCATTTTTCAAATTAAATCTCCAAAACAGGTGTGTATTTTACACCATGTCTCATCTGGGACTAGCCGCGTGTGGAGTGGCTACCCTACAGAGGGTAGGGCAGGGGCAGGGGAATTGCAGGTCTACAGGATTCTTGTTACTCATAAAGAAGGAACACAAAATAGGAAGGGGATTATGATAAAGAACTCATGAGATAATGAAAGCCCTGTTCAAAATGCAGTGGTACATAAATAAGTTCTCTACAATACACTCAAGAGTGTGCAAGAGATAAGGTGCCTGCCTACCCAAGCTTAACTTCATGGCAGTGTTGTGAAATAGACTCTAACTGAGTATTACATTTTAAGATAAATATGTCAGGAATGAGAATAAGAAAAACCTTCAATGCCCTTTTCTTTTCTGCCATTCTCTATTAGAAAGCTCGTATACAATCAGACCAAATCAACTGAAAAAACAAAACAGAAAACACAACAGGGATAAAGACTCAGGCAACACTGTTATGTTACTATACTCTAATACACAGTACAGAGACCAGTGAACTTAATTTTAAGTCAGGGTTTTCTTCAAAACTAAACTTATAAAACATTTAAAAAGAAACCACTTTCTAATGGAAAGCACCGATGGGAAGATGCCATATCCTTGGGCGGCCGAAGAGAGCAGATACAATCACATTAACTTCTTTCATCACACTACTCTTTGATTTCAAGTGTGCTTGCTGCTAAAGAAGGCTTCCGCCGACACATTTAACCAACAAAAATACAATGTCAAGCTCAAGTCCCGTGATGGAAAGCCAGCAGAGCTACCCCTTTTTTAAGGTCAGAAAAAAGTATTTCACCTTAAAGGATAAAAGAAGGACGTGGCAGTAAGACAGAAAATACTAAGGAGCCGAGGAGCAAATTCCAGGGATCATCTGGCGCAAACTTACCTCCATTGCCTTTAACCCAATTTCAACAATATATTAAAACACAGAAAATTATTTTTAAAAATTCAAATAAATTTTTCAAGTTTGAATTTTTAAAAGGCATGCAATTTTAAAGAATCAAGAAAGATAACCCAAAGTCTGTAAAACACTGTACTTTTAACTAATTTCACCTGGTAACTTAAGGCCATATTCACTCACCTTGGCGTTGATTTCTTTCTCCTTTATAATTCAGGTAAACACGATATACTAGTAATAGTAACATACTGGAAAAGTACTGACTTATTAAAAAAAAAGGTAGTCACAGACACAATTAGAAATGTTCTCTGATATAAATGCTATAGGTAAGATATTAAATCACTCCTGATATCAATGATGTATAACTCATGTATTTCTAATAAAGAAGTATCACTGGAGAGGGCTGACTTAGATAAAACCTTACCTTGGTTAAAAACTCCTGTGGGCCTGGCACTGCTGCGTTGTACTGCATCTGGGTCACACGGCACTGTTGAGGTTCCGGCTGACACGAGTACATTGACACAGCCCCAGAATAACATGTCTGCGGAGTTACTAGGCTTGCCTGTGGATGTAGCCCATGCTTTTGGCTTTCCGAAACTTGTAAACATGTGACAAAACCTTCTAAATTAGAAGTAGTAGTAGGGTACAGGGATGGTTCAAAATTCCCCATGGGAAAGTCTAACTGCGTCCCCTGCTGCCGTAACACAGACTGGTTACCGGGAATAAAGTTCTGTGTGTAAGGCATAGTCTCCATCTCGGATTTGTAGGGAAACTCCTGACTGGTCCCAGGTAAGTCTGAAAAGACACCATACTGCTGTTGCTCTTGCTGAGGACAACTGAAAAGCACGGGCTGGTTAGTGCTCCAATCTGCGAACATGCCACCGACTTGCATGTGCTTCATTTTTTGGCACAGCTGCTGCTGCTGCTCCACGGCAGGGTGCCTTGGATGGGGCTGCAGCTGCTGCTGCTCTGACTGCAGATGCTCCTGGACCATACAGCTTGAGCTCAGCGCTGTGGGTGGTTGCTGCTGGTAGCCTGGACACACAAAGGTAGACTTATCTAAAGAATCTTGGACGAACGTCAGGATTTCATCTGTTATGTCAATGTCTCGGAAGTCATCCTCACCAGAAAAGTCAGTTCTGAAAAATTCCTCATTCTGCTGCATATGTTTAATATCTTCAAAATCAATACCTAGGTGTTTCATAATGCTGTACAAATCACTATTTTTATTGTCTTGGAAGAGCCCTGCTGGACCTTCAGAGAGTGTCATGTTCACTTCCTGGGGCTGACCCGTTTGCTCATGTTTCAGGATACCATTTCCCATTTGTGCAATGCCGTCTTGCCAATTACTGCATTTGTCCACATAGTCATTAAGAACGTCTCTGTCCAAAGGTGCGCTACTGGCAGCATGGGAGAGATAAACAGACTTATCTTGTTGCATAAGGCTAGTCCAGAGGGAATCCTTTTGTGGAGCTGAATCAGTAATGGAATCTTTTCCACTAGCAGTATTTCTGGGCCTTACTGGTGAGGGGTCCATCGTGGGAGGAAAGGGGTTACTGATCTCATACAACACAGCTTCTCCAGTGGTGAACATAAAAGGCAGCTTCATGTTGCGTTTTCTTAGATGCTCTGTTCCTTCCTCATCTCTAAAATCATAAATCAACACATTATTGTGACATAAATATTTCTGATGACTGGTGCCACAGAACTGTTTTTTAGACAAATGATTTAGAATTTGTCCAAATACAGTACAATCACTAATTCCACACTCAGGTTATGTCCCTACCTGACATCCTGCACCCCCCAAAAAAAATTCCATGTAAGAATGTAGGACTCTGAGTGGGGCAGGCACCTCTACATAAAATGCAAAACCCAGAGGCTATAAAGACTGACATAATTCACAATCTGAAAATTGTATGTGTACATATACACACACATCTAACACAGCATTACAAAACATCAAATATCTAGGATAAAATAAATGAAAGATGTACAAGACTCATGTGAGAAAAGCACACTCATTACTGAGATAAAGACATAGTACATAACCGTGTACCCTAAGTCCGAGTGCAGAGACACACACATCCATTCAGCAGGTTCACAGGCTGGAACGTTCAGTCTCACAAAGATGCTAATTCTCCCCAAATGAGCTACAGTTGCATTGTAATCCCCTGTACAGACCTGGGATGTGGGGATTACAGTGTGATCCCTTTAGAGCTGTCCAAGCTGTGGACTGCATGCGGCCGACACAAAATCCTAAATTCACTTAACATCATGAGGTTTTGTGTGTTTGTGATTATGTGTCACAATGTTACAAGACGACTCTTCTTCCAGTGTGGCCCAGAGATGCCAAAGGGCTGAACACCCTGATTTTCTGGTGGGAATTGACAACTGAGTTCTAAAATGTGTACAAAAGTACAAAGGGGTCAAAAAAAGCCAAGGCAGTCTTGATAGAGAACAACAAAAACCCTAAACAAACAAAAGGAGGACATACACTCCAATATCGACACTTGTCATAGAATAATTACAGCAATGTGCTGTTAGTGCAAACAAAGACCACCAGACCAATGGGACCTAACAGAGCCCTGAAACAGAACCACAGACTCACCGCTGTCTAATCGAAAGGCAGTGCAGCGGAGAAAAGGCGCCTTTTTAGTAAGTCATCTTTCAATAAATGTTACTGGTCAAATGGATATACACATCCAACGTTTTTTAAGTTGGTAAAATAGCAAACTTCATTATAATCTAAAAATGTAGCCTAATTAATTAATACACTCACCATGTATGATTTGGGATGTTTATGATTACCCCTACAAAAATCTGCTACCACATCCTAAAATACAAACATAAAACTAAAACTTTGTCACTATAAGTTATGGTGAGAGGCACTGCTTCCTAAACACTGAAGGGCTTCAGTAAGTACAGGGGAAAACTGATCTTGAGCCTTGCTCAAGCCACACACAAAAATCAATTCCCTGCAGAAAATTTACAATGCAAGTGTTTTAACAAAATATTCATTTCCAGAATATGTAAGAAACTTAAAAATCACTGCGTGCTTAGAAAACAAATGCTAATCAAAGCACTGTTATATTCTTATTTTACAGATGGCACTAGCTTTCCATTTACCCTGCATACATACCCAGGATAAACCCCTGAATTATTGCTTCAGTCCCCTCAGCTGTTCCCCTCCCATGAGTCTGCACATTAGTTGTTCAGTGCAGTCTGTTGATTCTGGCTTCTCGATGCTCTTCGCGGATGTCTTCTTTCTATACATCTTACTTTAACTTTCCATTTTGTAGATCCATATTTTTATTGTTGTTCAATTACAGTTGTCCCCACTCCGCCCCCACCGCCCCGCTGTCTTTGTTCGCAGGTCCTTTGTACATGTACCCTTTCATTTTTATTTGCACAGTAAACTCTTAGAATTTAAGTTTTCAAGGTTTTAAGTTTTAAGTGTTCAAAAGCATTTATAAGCCAAATGTCATCACCATAAAAAAAAATGACAACAAACATTCTAAGTCTGTGCTTACGTCAGCGGCCTCTGGGTCGCAATGATGTAGTCGGGCCTCCCGTTTTTGTAAACCAGGCGCGCGTTAGACTGGACCCAGGTCCACCGATTGCCTTTGGTGAGCAGCCTGAACACCACCAAGCCACTCTCCCCGGTCTTAATCACTAAAATAAAATAGGAAAGTAATAAATCAAAATCGAAGTCAACATATTAAAGAAAATCTCTAAAACAGAACCTCCCTTATCTCCAGATGTATTTCATTTATCACCAAAAATAACAAATGTCTGGACAACTTTTTAAAACTATCAAAATGCACAGAAATAGTTCTTCGGAGCTGTTATCTCACACTAAACTTATTTAAAACGTTAAGGGGAAGACTAAGGAACAGACGATTCATAGAGAGTATAGTTTGGGGTGAAAAAGATAAAAAATTGTTTTAATTTTAAATAGGGAATTGCTTAATATTTTACCACAGCTTAATATTTTCTATACAATTTTAAAATATAACCTATACTGATATAAATTTATGAAGGAATAATGACACCACCAAAAAATTCCTGAGCAAAACATGGTAGGAAATGATCATTTGCATCCTAATTAAACTACTGAATGTGGCTGCTGTAGTGGGAGCTGACGAGAGTAACTCGGGTTTACTACAATGGGGTGGCACCGGTGGAGGATGACTGACATCCTAATCTCCTTAGACACGTTACATCATGTCATGTAACACTCTGAAACATGTCCTGCAGCACATGCCCTCTGTCACAGGCGCATCCCCCAGAACTCACTCCGGATGTGGTACTCAGCACAGTGAAGCATGTCAGCAGCATGAATAAACTGGTACCCGGACCCTCTCATGCACAGCTCTGCTTCAGTGTAGCCTAAAATAAGTTTTCCTCTGTTCAAAAAAAGAGAAGAAATTAAAATTTCACAAATAAAGTAACCAACATAAATTCATCAGCTACATGCTCTTTTCTGCAATAGGTTTTTCTAGATATTTAGAATTTTATATTGGCAGATAGAAAAAATTAACCAAATCTATGTAACTGCTCCCTTTTGCTTAGGGCTGCAAATTTCAGTTTTAGACTATTCTTCTGAATAAAGACCATGAAGTTTAGTATGGCTAAAGATAACTCTAACAGAATAGATTATGTAAGAACAACAAAATCTTTAATAAACATCTAGAATGCTTGTACTCCATTTATGAGGGGCAGGGTTTTTCAAACCTCTCTGAATTTCCATATCAGAAATTAGAAAAGCAATTATATGTTTTGTTATAATATACATGCTTATTATAATTCTCCATAATTCTCCGAAAGTTACTAAATTTCTAGGGCTGATAGTCAAAATTTATACAATTTAAAACTATTAAAAAAACCAATAATCTTACTAATTAAGCATGTCATCTTTATGATATGGAAATTGGGGCAAGTATTATAAAAATTATAGTAAGGTGACTTGAGCCTGATAAATTATTTTAAAAGGAAGACTATACTGAATAGTATAAAATAATAATATACAATATTATAATCTACACTATATATTTTACATGCTAAGGGAAACTTACTACCTTGTACAATATATGCATTTGATGAACTAAAACCGAAAAAAGTTTTACTTACTTGGCATCAACACCAGTAGGTGTAAAGTCTAGTTTGTGTTTTGTTCTAAAGATGAAGTTTTTGGTTCGGATTTCAAGTATAGACGGTGGCTGGAGTGGAGTAGCTACCGCAAACAGAGCTAACTGAGGGGGAAGGGTTGATCCATCTTTCGCTTTCTTGTTCTGGCCATGAAGATACTTTAACCTCCCTTGGAAATTCATTGCCTTAAAAAAATCAAGGACAGTTCATTAAAATTAAGTTTAAAAATTGTTCCTTTTTAAGAGGTTCGGTCATGGCCACATTGAAGGTCCCTGAGTGTGAAACTGCTTTCTTTCATTCCTTTCTTCAGGGGAAGCCCATTAAAAAGACCCTGAAACAGTATAAAAGACGACTAAGGGAAAAGCACGTCCCTGCTGGTGTTTTAGTGGTCACAACCAGAGTTCCTGTGTCGTTTTCCCGGTTTCCCAGTGCCCCATCACTGACACCCGGCACGGCACCAAGCAAACTGTGCACGCTATATGTATTTCCCGTCGGAATGGACAGTGACAGTCATCGAGTACATGTGAATTTTCAAACACACATGAGCTACATTCCACGGCTCATGGTGTATTTCATAGCTCATGGTAATCTTTCATATAAAGATAAAATACAGTTCTCTTAAAACATTAACGTGGCTCATCATGAAATCATAAAGAATGCAGAGCTCTATTAAAGATAAAGGATAATTTTAGAAGACAGAGGAAACAAAGATAATTTAAGCATGAGCATGATTAGCTTAGCTGTTTAAAACAGTAATAACCAGGACAAGGGATGATAACAGCACAAGAAAGAAAAGACCCAATTACACTCAGACTCCATCCCAGAAAATACACGCTAATAGTTTTCTTCAGTACTAATGATCAATCTCAAAGCAATTCTAACTCTGGGTCAGCAAAAATATCTTCACAAATAAACACGCGAACAAAACCACATTTGCTAATGTTTAAGATTTGATTATCTGTTTCAAATTCCTGACAATTCACAAACATAATATACAACATGCCTTGTGATCTCTTTCTCCTGTGCTGGTGGAGTATGCAACTTTTTTGGGGGATGGTGGGGTACACTCTGGGATAGCTATGCTACCCTTTATTTTCTACATAAAAAGCAGGGCAAGGTCTGACAAAGATTTTCATGCCTCTTCCAGGTGTGAGGGCAGCCTAAGACTCTGAATACTGCATTTTGAAGAACCGCCTTAAGAGGAAGGGCTTTTAAGAACAAAGGGCTCAATGACCCTCTCCCCGGGGATCACAGGATAACAGGTCCCTTTTGGAAAGGCTCTGAGAAGTCCTGCAGTAAGAAAACCCATTTAAATTTGAGAACTGTCTCCCAAACTTATTTGAGCACTTTTTCTTGGTGGTGGTGTGGGGGGAGCAGGGCAGGGGTGCTACCTTAAGGGTACAGACAATAGAGAGGACAGACCATCTGCACCCTTAGTACCCTGCCTAAACTGCTCCAGGGTTATCCTACCTAGGTGTTCAGACCACACAACGGCATCTCCCACCACACACTGATACTACAACCATGAACGTATAGCCATTGCCCTACACGGCAGTTACTCTGGCCTTGTGGAAAAGGGTAATGGCTCTGTCTAGCAGGCATTACGTCTGGAGAGGGTAAGCATTCTGTTATTAAAATTTGGCTACACAGTTCTCTGTCATACACCTAAGAAGTCCTAACAGTAGGCAACATACAAGGTTCTATGTCACTTCCGTCAATCTTTGGGACTGCAACCCAAAGGACAGGGTTTTGGAAAGGACAGTTAAAGATTTGAAAATCAGAAATAATATTTCGAAAGATACTTTCCGCCCTGGCTGGTGTAGCTCAGTGGATTGAGCTCGGGCTGCGAACCAGGCATCGCAGGTTCGATTCCCAGTCAGGGCACATGCCTAGGTTGCAGGCCATGTTCCCCAGCAACCACACATTGCTGTTTCTCTCTCTCTCTCTCCCTCCCTTCCCTCTCTAAAAAATAAATAAAATCAAATCTTAAAAAAAAAAAAAAAGAAAGATACTTTCCTTTATCAAGGTACTTGATGAAGGAGATTTTTAAAACCGAACTCAGATGTAACCAAAGAGTATTGGTTTCATGCCATCTGCTTTAGTTCTCTAAATTGACAGGAAAGGCCGGGGACCCAGAGCGTGTGCCTCACCAGAAAGCCGGATGAGTTGTCCAGCAGGCACCGCAGGCGGCAGGTGAAGCACCGCTCCATGAACGCAGAGTTTTCCGGGGGCAGCTGGTCTGGGTTAAGGCAGCCTGCCGGCTGGGGGAGGCCATTAGCTTCTGCAGAAACAACAGCAACACATATTTACTTTCCATTTTCCTATAAAATTACTGTATTTTTTGGACCATACCATGCACCTAGGGTTTAGAGGAGGAAAATAGGAAAAAAAATTCTGAAGCAAAAAATGTGGTAAAATATTTAATAACATAAATAACATAATATTTCACCAATGTAAATGTAAACAGAACTCAACAGCAGCATTGACAACCATTATTACTCCCAAATTTGGGGGGGGGGGGTGCGTCTTATAGTCCAAAAAATGCGGTAAGTGTTTGGAGAGTTGAAATTTGTATTAATTTCTAAATTGGAGCCTATAATTCAAGATACAAAAAGATAATCATTTTCAGAAGAGGAGCTATGAAAAGAAACTGAGACTCACTGAATGTCACTTGTACCTCATAGAACTTTACCTGTTCAGTTTTGTTTTTATTTCTATTGACCTATAAGTGCCAACAATTTCCACATTTTGAATGTCATTGTTGTCTTTTTAACGTTTCCACAAACTTCTGAAAACACTATCTGCATTGAGAAAACTTGTTTTAATACTTGTATCTGCTACTTTGCCTTCTCATTTTATGCCTTTTAAACACAGGACAACTGACACACCTCCAGGATGAACCTTGTGCACAGTCCTTCCTGTGGCACAGCAGCACAGCGCGAGTGATCGTACAGAGTACATCACTGAAGTGGCGACACCTTCCTGCTCGACAGTCATCAATGGTTGCTCCAATACTCCTTAGATTGATTCACTTTTGATTAATGTCAAATAAAATCATTATGAAATTAAATTAATAAAAAAGGAAAATAATAAAATCATTCATTTTTGAAGGAAACAGTATTTCTTAGCTCATCAGCCTCTTTGAGACCTGCGGCTACAGACACATGGGTTTCTACTACTTTCTCATCTTCACCAAGGAGTTCTATGCCCATATAGGTTCACTGCCTCCTTTGACAAAATTATATTAAAAATACCAAAGCTATCTTTTTAAAAAATTATTTATTGATGAGAGAGAGAGAAACACTGCAATGTTGTTCCACTTATTTATGCATGCACTGGTTGATCCTTGTATGTGCCCTGATGGGGGAATTGAACTCACAACCTCGGTGTATGCTTTAACCAACTGAGCAACCCGGCCAGGGCCCATAACTGTATTTTGATAAATGTTCTTACCATCGACTCTTTGTCCAGAGTCTGTGCACTGTGAAGGGTTTAATGCCCAGTGCAGCTGACGCTGAAATTCAGCTCGGTCTTCAGTATGAATCAGTTCATACACACTCTGATGTATGACATCGGACTAAGGAAAAACAAATAGAAGGGAATAAAACAAAAATACTGACTTGAAGTTAAATATTACTTATTGAAGTGATTTCAGAACCCAGCCAGATTAGTTGGTGGTGACGAGTGGATCAAATGGACCGCAGTGCTCTCCAGCCAGCCCCGAGGGAAGAACTGAGAGGCACTAGCACTGTCCTGGTGAGCCGAAAGTAACTCCGTGGCTGTTGGCCACGTAAGTCGCCTTTCCACTCTTTAATTGCAACATATGAAGTTCTGATTATTTTTATCCCATTTTCATCTTTTAAGTATTTCTATTTTCACAAAACCTTATCTGAACACCCTGACGACTTCCGTAAACTTAATAGTATTCGTTATGTATTTTCTTCCCTGTTCTCTAACAGTTTTCTTTAGATTGAATTCCTCCAAGTAGACTCCAGAAGAGTCAGGGTTATGCCTTCACCAGGTCAGAATCCTTCCTCTACCTCTGGCTTCTTAGCATTTATTACAGTGCTGAGCCCTTAACCTTAAATCAGCATTTTTCTAGCATTTTTTTACTGCAACTCATGGTACTGAATATACTTTTCATCCACAACATGTGTGTACATACATACATGGAGAAATATTTCACAACACACTTTGTGTGATAATATTATATATTCTATTTTATTCCATTCTAAGGAACTAAAAAGAATGGTTGATACACCACATGATCGTCATTACTGATTAAGGAATGACAACTTGCAGTTAAATGCTGCCTGAACCACAATCCACGTCAGACACAAATATTTTCTTAAATAACATCTATGCTAATGTGTACCTGTGAGGAAAATACAGATTGGGAAATAGCTGATCTTTGATTTTTTAACTGTTAGGAATCACATTATCAAATAGTAATTAAGAAAACTAGGCAGTTAAGTTTCAAACAGGCCTTTCCATGGACATTAGTGCATTTTTTTTGTAATTTAAAAAGTCTGAAAACAATTCTACCTCTGGGTCAGCAAAATTTTCTTCAAGAATAACTTCATAAACTGTGGTAGTAGACAGACTCCACTCCTTTAGATACCTAGAGAAAATCCCCTTACAAACTTGGTGTTCTAGCATTAAACTGTCTTTAACACAATTGCCAGAGTTATCACCTGAAATGCAGATTGGAACACACGCCTTCCCTTAACTAACACCTTCAGTGGTTTGCACTGTGTATGGATCACGGCCTAATCATCAGTTTATATGGCAGTGCAAACAGTGCTTCTCACCACCAGCCTTGATATCACCTGTGAGCTTGTCAGAAATGAGATTTCATGGGCCCTACTGTGATCTACTGAATCAGAATACCAGGTTTTGGGGTCTAAAGATACACAATTTTATCAAATTATTCAGGTGAGTCTTATGCAGGTGAAAATTTAGGAACTATTGATACGTAAGTAAAGCTACCATTCAGGTGTCCTTGCTAACTGTGCTCAAAGCACGTCTTATATTCGTTCCCTCCGATATACCAAACACCTTAGCTACCACTCCACCTCTTCATGGCTCATTCAGTAACACCGAACAAACCAGGCACGCTCACCTCCTCCAAGGACGTCCAGTCTACTGCTTACAGTCCTCCTGCCTTTCCTTCCCTGTGTCCCTGCACGACTGGCTCCCCATCTGAATCCTACACTTTCTTTAAGTTAGCTCAAATACCATCTCCTTCAGGAAAGCTTCCCTAATCCCTATAAATCAGAAGTAAAGGTATCAGCCATGGCATTTTGCTTGTACCTTTACAAATTACCTTATTCATTTCATAGTTGCCGTCTATCCGCCAGTATCCACACTAATTAGGTGGCAAATACCTCCCTGCCCACCCTCATTCACAACCCTGTCTGGTCCCTACCTGAGTGTTTCTTTTACATGAATGAGTATTCCTCAATAAGTGAAAGAGGAAACACGGTATCCGTAAGTCTCATAAACATTTATGGAAATTTTAATGTAGTAAATTAATAGTATAAAAACATGTTAACTGAAAATACACAATTTTTACTCTATAACACATATTTTAATTAATATTTTATATATACAAATTATACCCCTAGAGTATAAGACACATAAAAAGAAGTTCATTTTTTAAAAATTTTTAATGACCTAAGAATGCCACCTTTACCTGCTGAAACCCCAGATAATCTTGGATAGTAGAAGAAGCATAGAAGACCACAGCATCTGTAGTGACGACCAACACAAAGCCGTTCAGGGCCTACAAGAGAAGAAGCTCTGAAGTCAGTCATGTGACTAACAATACTGTCACTCATAAACGTTTACTTCAACTAAGGCTGTCACCTTTCCTGCTAACACAACCTTCTTTTAAATGGCTGAAACGACACAGCACACTAACACAGGCACACCACACCAACGCCGAGTGCAGCTTCACATGTGAGTGTCGCCCCGATGACAGCAGTGTGCTGTGCTGCGTGACTTCCCACTCCAGGTACACGGGAAATAATCCAACGACTGATGGATGAGTTCTCCAACTATATGTACTAACATTTACCTGTAATAAGAATTCTCCTTCATGAAAGTTCAGACCGCCCCCAAATTTCGTTCCACCATTATCCTGGACTCCACTTCTACCAGCGGGGGAGGATTTTAATGCAACTGTGGAAAAAGGGAAAAACAATGACAGGGTAAGTAGTTTTAAAAACACAGGGTTTCCAAAGGCTATGATGGAAAACCTCTGTATACCAGAGAGAGAAACCATAAGAAATACTGCAATGATAGTAAGTAATCCTTTGCCAATGGGTGATTTTGAACTAAAAATGACACGTTCCTAAAAATAATTTTTGATGAGTTCTCTATATTATTTTTGGCATGTAACTTAGAAGTTTCAAAGAACTGCATGGTGCTGCTATGAATATTCCTCTCATTCCTATCTACTTATGAGAGTAAGATTCCTCAGAACAGTACCAATAAAAATGGATTTTAATGATCTCTGTGTACTTATCTAAACATCAATGAACTAGTGGTGGTGAGGGGAAAGAATGAGCCATACACCTTACTAAGAAATTGATTTCCATTACGTTTAGAATCGTCTTGTCTAGTTTTAGGGTAAAAAAATAGTGTTATTATTAGGTGCAAGTTAAATCTATAAATTAAGTCATTATGAATTATCATGTTTATGATGTCGTACCATTCTATCCAAGAACATTTGTGTTTTCCATTTGCTCAAGTCTACATTTTTTGTCCCACTAGAATGTGTTGAGGTTTTCCACAAAAAGGATTTGCACATTAATTTTTTATGGTTAATCCTAAGTATCAGATATCTTATAAAGTGACTTCTCCTTCATTACTATCTTCTGTTTGTGGATGATACATATGAAAAAAATGCTGATAGCATGGTGCAATGCTTTATTCTTAGCAGTGGCATATTGTAATGCTCTCTCTTCTCTCTTCCCATCTCTCTTTCTCTTTGTGTGTATTTGTAGTCTGGGGGCAACATGGCTGAACAGATGTAACTACCGTTTACTTACTTAGAATTTCTCCAAGCACTCTCAAATATTATCTTATTTTAAAGCATGTAATAAAGCATGTGAGTATTGGTATCTCACAGCATTAAGTTCGAGTCTTAGCTTAGCCACTTAATGTGTGAACTCTTACAGCCTGTCTCCTAATAGGTGAAGTGGTAGTTGAAGAAACAAACAAACAAAAATCATCCTGCACCCTAGCCGGGTGGCTCAATTGTTTGGAGTGTTGCCTACAGACCAAAAGGTTGCAGGTTTGATTCCTGGTCCGGGCACATACCTGGGTTGCGGGTTCAACCCCCAGTCAGGGCGCATACAGGAGATAACCAATCAATGTTTCTGTCTCTCTCTCCCTCCCTCTACCCCTTCCTCTTTCTCTAAAATCAATAAAACATATCCTTGGGTGAGGATTTTTTAAAAAGCACCCATTCTGAAAGACTGTGAAGAAAAATGGAAATATATGTAAAGTTCCTGGAATATAGCAGCTCAACCATTCAATAAATGGAACCTTCAAAGATTAGTTGTATTTCTCAGAGCTTATAGGCTAATTATAACTTTTTAAATACAGCCATAGTATCTTCTTCCCATTTTTCTGTTCTCTAAAATCGGTGATATTTAAATCAGAGAAACCATTAAATAAAACTAGTTTTGACATTACTTTTAAGATTTATTTCATTAGAGTTTTATTTGAGAAAGATGATGAGGCTTAGTGAAAAACTGGAGACTTACTAACAACCAGACTTCCTCTCATTCTGAGCAAAGCATCAAATATACAACCTTTTCTTGTTTGAAATTTACATTCTGGTAAATTATCAAGTGCACGTGTCACACTGGAATCTTATGCCAAGTTATCGCCTTTGCAGAACTTGAAACATGTCTCTTTAAAAGAAGAGGCCAAAAGTTTGGCCTCTGAATATAACAATTTCAAAAGGCCAGAGAACAGATTTCCTTGGGCCAAAAAAAAAAAAAAAAGCTTGAGGTAAATTAATTGATCTAACAGTTAAGACCAAAGGAAATGCTTAATCTTTTCTCGTTGAAAACCAGAAGAGAGAAAAGCCTTTTCTTCCTTTCTGTTCTGTAAGTTCATTGTTCCCCTCTAATGGCCAAATTTGCTTGAATGCACTAAAATCTCACAGTGTCAAGGGTTAACAACAGTCCACTACTTTCCAAAATCTCCAGTATGCATTGTGGCACAATTTAAGAGTTATGCCAAATATCAGAAATATTTGCCATTAAATTAACAAAAACAAAACCCTTACATTATAAAACCAGCAAAGTAACCTTAAAAAATGGGTATTAACAGTGTCAAACTGAAACTGTCTAAATTATCTTATTAGGAATCTTTCAAAGCTCATTTTAATCAATGGAACTGATGTCAGATATTGGGCTGCTGAGGAGATAAATAAGAAATAAAAGAGACCATTCATCTCAAGAGTAATTTACAATTTGTTTCTGGCCTTATATTGGGGATATTAGCCAATTTAATTAGACATCAGACAGACTGCCTTTAAGTAGGGAATCTAAGCTATGGAAATAAAGAACTAGAAAAGAACATCAAAAATACTAAGTGCCAGAATTATATTTAATTAAGGTATTAGAGGAATTTCAAAGAAAGAAAAAATAAAAAGAACTCTAAACAACAATTTCTAAATACTGGAAGGATAATATTTAATATGTGCAACCACTACTTAAGTAGAGAAAGTAGCAAAGTGAGGAGGGATCACTGGAGGATTCTTCCAAATATATCTGTTGTTCTCATGTTTGACGTTAATAAGCAGTAAAGGATTTAAGTAAATATTGTGCAAAGATGAGTCCAGGAAGGGTGAACTCCCTTCCCATTCTCATCTAAGAAAACACTAATGTGACTTTTTAGGAAACTTAATTCATGTCCTGGCCTCTCAACCCAAGCTATGTACTTTATGCCCTCTATGAAGTTTGACCTCTCTTTCCTGATATACCGACTACTTCTGCCTTCTTAAAATTATTAGGAGCTATGTTAATTCTACCCCCTTCACACACACGTCTTCATTGGTTGGAAAGCAATGGAGGAGTGAGAAAGTGACCTAGGGAGCCGGCACCGGTGCTCCTTCCCAGCGTCTGAGTGGCCTTCAGTAATTTCCTCAGCACTAAGATGTTACCTACTGAGCACGTGTTGTATGCCAAGAGATTTCCATGTATTATCTTATTTAATCCTCATGAAAGTCCTGTGAGAGACTGGACATTCTTGACCTTTCAACATATTAGGAAACTGAGACTTAGGGAGGTTAAGAGACTTTCCCAAGGTCACAGAGCTTTAAGTGGCAGAGCCTAGATTAAAAACCCGGGTCGCCTGGCCCTCAGCGTGTGTGCTATTATTAACCACCTACCAGACTGCTTGCTCCCCCCATGCTAGCTACCTTTGACCTTTGGGTTCTTTCTCTTTAAATGAGGACAGTGACACCTCTGGAGATAAATTCCTGTGAGGGCTAAAAGAACATGTAGAGTACCTGAGTAATACATGGAATCTCTTACTGACAGTCGAGGAGATAAACTCAGGACTGTGTGCTGAGTTTACACACCTTCAACCCATGAAGGGCACAACAGGAATAACTGAGTCTTCTCCCACCACTGAACACAGAACATCAATGAGCACCCATCAGGACTGCTGGGACGCCTGCAATGCGTCTATAACAAAGACTTAAGGGTACTTGAAGACCGTACATTGTTATGAAAATTATATGCCTAATCGGATGTACAGACACTTGTAACATTACACCACTAGAGTTAAATGTATGACAGTTCACAGACACAAAATGTAAACTCTGGAAAGAAGTCACCAGCTGATCCTGCTCCTGGGGAGCATATCATGTACTGAGCACTTGTAAACCCCCTTCTGTGGGAACACCACACCTTTGAGAGTGTAAAGATGGGACACTGAATGTTCACTGGAATATTCGGATAATAAACCACCAACATATTACAGCTATTTCTTCACTGAGATATTGATGAAGCAATGACACAAGTAAAAATTTAATTGGTGATGGGCTTTCAGTGTAAATGTATTACAGCATTACAAACTGTCTCATTCCCACATGCATTTAGCTGTATCCGTATCTCCTGACATGCGCTCTCCTTCCTTATACACCTATAGGTCAGATGTCCACTGCTCCCTACAAGCCAAATATTTCCTCTTCAAAAAAAAAATGCTCTGGATTGTGAGAGAAATTCACAAGGAAGAAATATTGGCATGTGGTAAGGTGTATTTTGTTGCTATATAGTTTGCATTTAAACAGAATGATAACATAATTTATGTCTTGCCAGGGAAAAGCATAAGCCTTTTAAATCTCTGTTGATATAAATCAATTTTGTTTTTTAAAAAAACGCTTATTCTTTATTACTTCTGCAAGGAAATTTCATTCCCACATTGACATAAGCATAGAAGAGAACAAAGCTAGCCCTGGCTGGTGTGGCTCAGCGAGCGCCAGACTTCGAACCAAAGGGTTGCTGGTTGGATTCCCAGTCAGGTTGAGGGCCAGGTCCCCAGTTGTGGGGGAGGGTGTAAGAGAGGCAACCACACATTGATGTTTCTCTCCCTCTCTTTCTCCTCTCTAAAAATAAATCTTTTTTTTAAAAAAAGGAGAGAGCAAAGCTATTATTATAAAATTCAATCAACTACATAAATGTCTATAAATTAGATAGGGTTAAGTTATGCAGTATTTGTTAACCACAAGGAATACATTTTTAGTTTAATCTGCTATAGATGAATATTTCTAAGTAATTTCCAAAATAATACGTTAAGTGTACCTAAAGAGAGTTTTTCTATATACCTTGGGGTAGAAGATAGATATTTCCTTTCAATAAAGGAAGTTTTCTTTTAAAAATGAAGTATTCTTTTTTTGAGGGAAAGAAGAAACAAACTAAAGAAGCCTCATATTCTAAGTTTCTAGGAGACAAAGATTAGGTCTATACAGTTCAGTACTTTCTGATGACATTGACAGATTATAAATTTCTAAGCAAAAAAAATTACTAAGGCAAAAATAAAGTAAAATCAGGTTTTTTAAATGTGAATGTAAGTTTGTATCTTTATGAATGAATGTGGGTTGCATAACTGCTGGTTACTATCTATCTTAGAAAATCTTTAAAAAAAAAAATCATCCTGAAGCTTCAAAAAACCTTAAATTTAGACCTACTCCTACTCTTAATTAAATGGAAACTGACTTTCAGAAATGCTATGTAACCTTTTTCCAGTTTTACACTCAGTTATATGTGGTTCTACTGTAACTATGTTAGTTTCTGGATTAATGAAACCACTAAGAGCAGTTAACTTATGTTTTCAGTGGGGAATGAGCTGCATTTAGCATTCCACACATGTAAGAGTGGAACTAAAATTGCATTCTAGGTAGCAGAGCCGAATCAGCTGGAGCAGTGATTCTCCAACTTTTCCAGGTGTGGGAACCACCTGGAAGGCTGTGGCAACACAACCCTGGACCCCGCCCTCCAGAACTTCCCAATTCCGTGGGTCCAGGAGAGGGCCCGCAGTTTGCATTGCTGACAAGTTCCCATGTGATACCGAGGACCAGGCGACACACTTTGAGAACTAGTGACTTAAAACATCAGGATTTAGAAGTAACTTACAAATGTTCTGGATCTCATTCCCTCGTATTTTCTAAAAGGACCACTCCTTGCTGAGAGAGTACACTATTCATATGAATGGCCTCAGAAGTAACCCTAATCCCAACTCTGTACCGATGAAAATGGAAGCACACCACGTAAGGCCAACACACTGGGCAGTAACAGAAACCTCGGCAGGTACACACAGCCGGCCAGCAGCAGGCCCTCCGCACCCACAGTTCATATCCTCACCAACGCAAACTACGCGCTTCTCCCTGAGTGTCTAGAGTGGAGTGTGTGCTACTTCTAAAAAGGATATGGGGAGATAAATCAGTACATATTATATCAAAAAGCTGAAACGAGTTTATTAGCAAATTATTATCGTTAAATCAAAATACAAAATTAATTCAACAAAGGGATTCTCAGATGGGATTAGCACCAGGTCCACAGAGGCCTCTATGCATATTCAACACCACAGTTCACCATTAAATAAAGTAAACTATCAGTATCCTGCAAGCGATCATTACCGTTTATACAACAACTTTAACTGTAAACTTTCCCTCACAAATCTCTTCTTTTTAGGACAAACCCACCACACCAACTTCAAACGTCAGGCAAGCAAGCAAGCATTCCTACTGTCCATGCTGAGAGGATGACGAAGACAGTGTGGAACAGCGAGGTTAAAGGTCTTCTCTAAGGCTAGAGGTCAGTTAGTTGAACTTGCCTCTGTGCCCCCAGTGCTTTGGTTACAGGACACACGCCCCCCCCCCCCCACCCCACCATGCTGAGATGAAGAGGGGGAATGCTGTCTCCATGACCACAGACTAGATACCTGAAGCTCCAGAATTCAAGAACCCAGCTGACACTAAAATATCCTGTGAAACTGACCATAAAAGACACCCTCACATCACGTGGGCAAATTTAAAGCTAGAAGAAACTGTATTGAATTCAACACAGATAATTTTAGGTTAAGTAAACCAATCTGACTGCTTATCTCCCTCTTACCCACCCACTGCTGATACCTGAATGGTTTTATGGCCACCACAGACAACCAAGAACCTCTAGTGGTATTTTTCTTTACGGACTTCAATTTCATTTTTGTTCACCCTCTCATGCGGAATTTTCTCTTTGGCCCTCTAAGAACCGTAAACACCAAGTGAAGGCATCTTTCAGTGTCATTTATCCCCTTACCATGGTTTCATATTCCACACACACAAATTTGCTTCCTTCCACCTTTGCCCACCCTTAAAACATCTCATCTTCAGTATTTTTTCTCTTATTCTATATATTTTTCACTAAAAATCTGATTCGCTTCCATGGTTTAAAATATTATTCCAACTATATAATAATGACTCTAAAACATAAATCTCAGCTATGAAGAAATACATGAACTTGAGCTACTGATTAAAACTGCTTAATCAAAAAGGCTGTAAGTGCAGGATTGAAAAATAACACATAAAATGATTGGTAAATAATGATTGGTCATAATGTGCTTCATTATAGACGTTAAAGTGATTAATTTTGTATTATGTAAACACAGTTTCTGAAACACTATCACAAGAAGATATAATTTTCCACTAACCAGGTCCCAAAGCATTACAAGAAATCAAATGATTTAGCAAATAAAAAGAAAAAGGACTCATGGACACGTACGGCACTGTGGTGACTGCTGGAGGGAAGGGATGGGTACAGGTGGAAGAGAGTGTAAGGGGGATGAATGGCAATGAAAAAATTCATTAAAAGAGAAAATACTAAAAAAAATCAAATAGCTTAATTATAGACATTTAAAACCTGTATTTGGGGGGGAAAAGGAAAAAATTGCTGAAAGTTGGCCAGCTTTAGTATTACCCTGCCCCTCAAAAAAAGGGGAAGGGTAAATTTATGACCTACTGAACTTGTTCATGGCGAAGCAATTAAGGAATTAAGGATCCTAGAGTCATGTAACACTTGGTAACTAACGATCAAAGAGAAGACCCACTGAAGTAGTGAATTTAAAAGACAGGAAAAAGCAGAACATACAATAAAGGATGTACTGAGTCTGAATTACTGTTTGAATCTTTGACATGTATTTGTCACTGTTTTTTTTTTTTAAAAAACTTGTCAAAGCAAACAAAAGCACTCAGATGAAAGTGTCCTATAAGAATCATAAAATATTAAATTTATTCATAGAATCTAATGACTCTCACACTGTAAGTTAGAATGTGATTAAAAAAATGTTTAAATGCCTAACCCATAGAGGTCATATTATTAAATGTAAGAGCCAAGATTTGAATACCACTTCAACCTGACTCAGTAAGAATACTATTCTTTTTATTCATCCATATTTCAATTTGCATGGACTGGATTACACAGAGTTCATAAACCAAACTTCAAAAAACTCTAAATATTACAATTTTAGTTATGGAAGGTGTCACAAATGTTACAGTTTTTTGTGTTTTAGAATATGACTTCTGGGGAAAAAATACAGAGGTGAATTACCATCTAAGATGGATAATGCCATGGGTAAATGAAAACGGACCACTACTTGATGATTTCCAGTGTGCAGATGTTTTAGTCAAACAAACCCAACTGGAACACTTCTAGAATCAGGAGAATAAGAAACACAAACTTGCAGTTATAAAATTAATGTTATGGGGATGTAATGTGCAGCACAGGGAATACAGTCAATAATATGGCAATAACTGTACAGTGATAGACACAAACCCATTAAACTTTATAAATATCAACCCTTAAAAAGGCTTTGTACTGTATTCGTTTTCACTGCTGTTCAAGCTCATTCTTGGTGTTTATACATACATATGTATTTGTTGTTTCAAGATAATGTAATGTTCTTGTTACACAGATACTAGAACAGGACTGAAATCCAGAGACAAGCTAAAAATGAATAAACACAATAGCTCTCTTTACAAAACCCAATCAACTGGAAATGAACTGTTAAAGTATCTACTGAAGGAAGACTAAGAAGTGAGCACATATAATTTTTAATTTAAAATAAAAGTTAACAGTACTTGAATAAAATAAATAAATAAGTAAATAAATAAGAAGATAATTAAAACAGGGAATGCCAGAACTCAGGAGTTAAAAAGTTTAGCCTTCATTGATAGGCCTGGGGGGCTAAGGCAGGTGGAAGCTGTCATTCCAAAATTGTGAAGCTTTTGAATAAAGACTCCTTTCCTTTATCACTAAACCTCTGCCTCTGAAAAAAATTATTAAAAAATGAAATAAAATAAAAGTCAACAGAGACCCACTGTAATAAACAGTGAGACGGAATGTCAGATCATCGTGTACTGCTACTAGCTGCTGTCACCCTCTACTCAGCATCTTAGACTTCGTGAGATTTAAAATATTCCTGCATGCAATACTACACTTTATAAACTGGCGATCATTTTAAGCATGTATAATGATTGAAGACAGATTTTTCCCTACATTACCTAGTTTTTAAAATAACCAGAAGGATCCCCAAACTTACTTGTGTCAGGCTTCATGTACCTTACACAACACAAAAACATCTTTTTGTTTCTTATGGGAGGGAAAACATTCCTTTCCACAAAGTAAATTTATGCATCTCGGTATTTTCAAAACAGTCTCCATGACTCACCACGGAGCATGTAAAAGATTTCACAGTTTCTTATTATACTTTAAATGATGCAATACTTACTCTGAATATTTTACTGAATTATCACATACTACATGCCACTGACCTCTACTACTCTCTCACAGAAAGAACATTTTTCTGCCTTTTTACCTCATTAGATACTTGGGTCTCGACAGAGAACATGGATTAGTCATTCCCAATTTTTTAACTCTGGGGTTGCTGTCAAAAAGTTGTGTCATTTAAACACAATCCTTATGATCAGTATTTTAAATGGTGGTACTGAAATCTAATTCACATTTTTATATGCTGACATTACTGTAACTCAGAATAAAACATCGCCAAGCCCACTGAGACTGGTCAACAAGCCCCACACCCAGTGCTTGACCCCGGCACGAAGAGACACAGACACGAGGAAACCATCCTTCCCCTTAGGATCAACCAATTTCAAAGGCTGGGTTGTACCCACGCAAATCTTAGACCCCCTTGATAAACTTTTATTCATCACAATCTCTAAATTATTTAAACTTAGTAAATGTTTTCCATCTCAGAGGTAACATGGTATTTGAGTTTGATACTCATTTTGAGATTTGTTTCTTCCTTTCATGTTCCATTTTCTTTTTTTTTAATTAAAAAAAAAGTGACATCTGAACATTCTGCGATCTGGTGAAAAGGTCTGAACAGAGTGGCAAGGACCTGAGGACCTCTTTCAGTTTGGGCTTCCAGGACCTTCCATGTACACGGACTGTCACGTCACGGCCGCCTGACCACTGTAGCTGTCCCCAGCCTCCCTGCTAGTGTGACTTAATCTGTCTTGAGAGGCAAAACGTTGCACTTGACCCTGTTTAATTGCCAGCATCAGAAAACAGCAATTTTGGATTTCCGTTCTTTGCTAACAACAAAAAAGGTTCTCCAGGAACACATCTAAGACACAATGATTTAGAGAAGAAAATAATTAAGAGGAGTCTTTAAAAAATAAGCGGCAACAGGGGAGAATATCAGGCAACACAGAGGAGCAGTGCTGTGGAGGGAACTGAATAAAACTGAAGCAGATTCTGCTATTTTAACTAATCTGATAGTTCTGTTATTAACATATTATTAATCCTCAAGCATGTCTAAATGTGTCCATTGTGCAGAAATAAACAATACACTGCCACCTTATTCTGGAATTACTCAGATCCCAAATTTCCAAAGGGGGTGATTTATTAAACCCAGAGTCCTATTTGTACATCACATTGACACTGACAAAAATAAAACATGTAACAAGATTGCCAGACTGCTGGGAGTACAAAAGGAATACCCAGCAAAGAAGAAAAGGTGCAGTGGCCCAGGAACAAGATGACGAATGTAAAGCGATGGCAGAGCAGCCAAGAGTACGGCCGGCACACGAAGGGCAGCGCTGAAAGCACCGCGGAAGGATACAAATGACACTAGTCGGTTCAAAAGGACGTCCAGGCTTTGACATTGGAGTCCTTAAATATTCAGACACCATTCACTCTCTGATCCAGCCCATCAGAGACCCTGTAAAAAATTTCTAACTGTAACAATTCGATTAAAAAAATGATTTCTTGCATCTGGATATTTGTAGAGGATGAATAAAATAACTGATGTAACCAATAAGGGCAAACTGGCTATTAACAGATTATCTGGAAAAAGTAAAAAATATCTGAAACCAAGCCCCAGAAATATATTTCTAAACACATCACCTAGAATATTCAGTATGAATTTTACACTGCCTTTCAGACATGAGTTAGTGAAATTAAGTTGATAAATATTTATGAAATGCCTACTATGTGGCAGGCATTGTTTTAGGAGTTTAAGGTCTAGCAGTAAACACAATATTCTTCCACTCTAGTGAGAGAAAGGAACTTCCACTCTAGTGAGAGAAAGAGGCAATCTATGGCATGTTGAAGTGCACCCCCCAAAATAAAGCACTGTGTTATAAAACATTTTATAATGATTACTTCATCTGTAGCATAAACATGGGGTACAAACTGAAAAACAATTCTCTGAGCGTTACTGTCTAGAATATGTGCAGCTCAAGAGTGTTCAAAGATCAAACATTTGAAGTTTCCTTCAATTATTTCTTTAGTTGAAATCCAAACTAATTAACTAGCATATATTAAGCAGTATTTAAGTAGCATTTTATTTCCCTTGAAAATACTTCTTAAATGTTGCATTACAAATGTTTAATATGTGCATGGTCAAAGGCTTTCACACACCATATGTCAGTTCCTGAAATACCAGACCTTGAGCCATCGGAGGGCAGAAACGTGCCTTCCCTGTTTCTTCTTTGTCAATTCAGAGTCTGCACAGTGTTGACAACACAGCACAATCCTGAGTTACTAAATTTACTATAAAATGCTGTTAATTTAACATTGTAAAGAAACTGCTTCTAACCTTAACATAATTGAAAAATAGCTAAGTCTTGTTCAAACACTTCAAAGCTATATTTTAGAATGTTTTAATTAATTACATATGGCTAAATATTCACGTTGTACTTAAAAACTTTTAAGTACTGCTTAAGCAGGATAGTCCTGGCTCCAAAGTTTAAGAAGATCCATCCAAGTTGGATTATTTAAACTTGCAATAAATAGATGTATTTTCTTGGAAAAATATCTATTGTTACAGTAAAACTTGAGTTTCCTTTCTAACAAGATTGTATGATTACTCGTTTATATTGTTCTTTCCGCAGGAATTCGCACACCCCCTGTTTGCATCCTGTTATTCACTTTGAGCTTCCCTTCCCTTCGCTCTAGTTTCCCCCATAGTGGCTTCAGCACACAGAAATCCTAATCACTAGCAGCCTCCTCCAAGTCTCCTCGTTTCCATTTGGTATTTCTTCAGGTCAGGAGGATTGCCTTAAGATTTTTCACTCCCTCTGCTGTCTCCAAGACTGCATTCCTGTCCTGGACCACCAGTGGTCTGAACAAGAGTTTAGCATCTTTTTTACTGATTACTTCCCCCACCTCCCACCTAACTCTTGTATCTGAACAACCTAAGAAACAGCTTAAGATACGCATCCCACTGAAACCCAAGCAAACACATTTACACAGTCTTCCTAAAATTTTGTACATTTGGATTCGTCTTTCAGAAAGCAAGTGTAAACAATTATTTAAAAAAGTAATTCAGCGTATAATCAGGGCCAAGTTATATTACTGTCTCAGACTCATCTAGGGTGCGTATTAAACATATAGATTCCTGGGTTCCACATAGAACTATCTAGAATCAGCATAAAAGGGGCATGCCTCAGAACGTGCATTTTTAACAAGATCTTCAGGTTATTCTGATACACACTGAAGTTCAAAAACCAGTAATGCAAAGGGCCTAAAATTCAACATAATATAACTGATAGTGCAAATAAGGGATTAAGAGTCTACTGTCAAATGCTCCAAACCAGAATTAAAAAAATACACAAACTCATTAATGAAGAGCTAAGAAAATACTTTGCAACAAGAACTCCAGCTACACTATGACATTCTTTGGAAACTCCTTTACTTGAGATACCGAACACGATGTACCTGTCTAATCATGAAAAAAAGTATGTGAGTTTATACACTGAATATACATACACATTAATGTGTGTATATATGCATGTATGCATGCATGCATACGCACAGCCTAGAAAGGCAGTAATTATGTTAGTTATTAAATGGCACGCTGGCTACAAACTCACTAAGCAGTTTTGGTTACTTCTTCTCAACAGGGAACAACCTATATTTTTTCTCTTCTGACATACAGTTCGATTTCTCATTATAAAGCAGCAGGAAATGAAAAGGCAAAATGACTCCCATCAACACCTCTTTACTAGAATCAAGGAATAATGCCTCTCTGGCTTCTAGATTGTGAACTCTAAGAGCAGAGAGCACACCTTACATGTCACAGAACCCTGGCCACAGGTCAAGCAGCAAGCACAGCAAGGGAACACACACTGGGGATCAGGACAATGTGCCACGGAGCTGGAAGTCGCCTTGGGTTACAGTCAACCACAGGGGCTCCGGGGCTTGCACGTGCAGATCCAGCCGCACCACCACAGTTTGCGGTGCCCTAGTTCTGGGAGGGGGCCGAAGGACTGGCATTTCTCCCAGTTCCCAGGTGATGCTAGTGCTGCTTGTCTGCAGATGATACTTTGAGAACTGTGGATACTGGGAAAATTTCTCAGGATTTTGCTATATAGAAGGTTCCCAGAAAAGAGAAGTAATTGAGACATAGTCAGGAAAACAATATAGGGAATCTGGAAACCTGGGTTCTAGTTTCAGCTCTATTATAAAATGGTGATATAGCTGATAAACCTACACACACCACACAAATATCACGTAACTCATCTAGAAGATGAAGGGTCTGCTACAGATGAAAACTGAAAATTTAAAAACTTTTTATGCAAATCAGAGTAAATTTAAGTGTCTGCTATGAACCCCTGAAATCATTATCTTCAAATCAGAGTTTAGTGCCCAGATCAGAACTGTTCTTCGTGACTAGGAAACGCTGTATGAAAAGGTAACAAGTATCACCTAGCTCGAATCCCTAACTTTACAGCTGAGTAAACTGAGGTTTGAGGATGCCATCTGGTTTGGTTTGTCAAACAGTTTGTCAGCAGCACTGTGCAGAATTAAATCCCACCGATTCCTACAGTGAAATGCCCTTTTCAGGGGAAAAGAAAACTTCTAATTATATTTTCCGAGATAAACATAGAGTTAATAGAAAGCAGAATTATACCTGACTATGAATTAATTAAATGAAATGACATATCTATATAAATAGACTGAGGGAATCCACAGTCATTAATATGTGTTTTACTCTTTCCATTTAAAAAAGAGAGACTCTTAAAAGGTGAATTAGAAAAGGAAGTGGAACTGGGAACTGACAGACTTACCATGAGCATAAGTCCCAAGTACATAATTTCTCAAAGAATGACACCACATCATCATTTAATGGCAGCACCTGTTTGGTGAGTAAATCTGGAAAACCGCCTTTTGGAAATACTAGATATTTGGCTCTGCTACTGAAGTTTTACTATACAGCAATAAACAAACTTTTTCACATATGGCTAATTTTTACAGTTTTCAACACTGAAGGAGAAACAGCCAAATTCAACACAAGTATTTTATAAGTGATTACAGAAAAATCAAACCCTTCTGTCTTACCATCAAAGAAGCTCTTGGCTCTTAGGTAACTGACACTGAGTCTAAGAACGGAGAGTTTGTCCAGCTTATTAATAACATCTTGTGGGAAAGGCAGCAGGCTCGCCAAACGGTCCAACTCGGTGTTGAGTCGGTCTCTATGTCTCTTGGAAGGATTCGACTTGATTCCTTCAGGTGGGACTGGCTTGATGCTGAAAAACAAACAAAATGCCATAAAATACTCTAAAATACATAAAGCAAATATTTCCATTGCCTTATATAGCACCTCCTCAAATATTTCTCTCATTAAGCAAACATCTGAAATCTACTCTAAGTTTACATAAATCCTTTCAAAATGCTCCTTTTACATCTTAATTACACAAAACAGGGGAATGGGTAAAATTCTTTATAATATTTTATTAAAGGATCATGAACCTATCATAGGAAAATACCGAGTATAGCTCATATACTTTATACTTCATACACTTCATACATTTGTGGCCCAGTGATTCCCAATTAACAAATCTACTAGGACTTTTTCCCCTTTAAACATAACCATTGTGAGGGAAAGGGAAAAAAGAAATCTGTAATAAATTATGTGAAAATCATGCTTCCTTCCAATCTTCCACAAGAAGCATCTTGGCATCATTTATGCTGTGGATAAATACGAGCAACCCTTACTAAAACCCTTACATTCACCCTCCCAGCTCCCTGCACTGAACCCTTTCATCCTGGTCAGGACAACATGTCGAACCTACAGATGGTTATACCACCATCTAATGGGATCCTCCAGTATTGAAAGAAGAAAACATTTGACTTTAGATGTTTCTATTTATTGAATGACAAACTCTAGAGGTTAACTGTGATTACTGGAAAATTTTGCTTTTATGACTGCTACTTTATTAGCAGCATCCACAGTTTGTCCCTCAAGCAGAAAATTCAATGAAACCCAAGAATTTGGTTTGGGTTTCAATGGAGGAAAGAGACACTTATGGTGAGGAGCAGAGCCTGGGCTGAGCAATGAGAAGCTGGGCTACTTCACACAAAGGTCTTAGCCAGGAAGTCACAGCAGAAACTCACTATGTAAGGTGAACTGACAGACCGTCAGACATCCATGCGGAAACGGAAATAGAGAAACTGGTAAAAAATGAAACAAAGTTATTTTTTGATCATGCCTCTGCACCTTTCCATTTGACAGAAAAATAAAGAATTATCTGGAATGTTCTTATAACAAAGACTTTTTTCCAGTTTCAACAAGAAAACAAAGGCATTTTTGACAATTCAAATGATAGTATCTTTAAAAAGCAGAAATTGGCTTTAGTGCTATTAATTTGATGTAATCAAAATATTCCTAATTTGTTTTCCACTGTTATATGTGCAGAAATAATACTTTGTGCAAAAAATATGAAATTTTAATGTTTTTTACAGTCCCTAACAAGTAATATCTTCAGAACTTACCTACTTCTATTTTTTTCTATTATAATGTGTGCTGTTTCTACAAAAAAGATTACTAAATTGCTAAAATGGCACACATACAAGCGAGTAAAACTCTCTCTAGACTGTTTATGTAATTGTATAATTAACAGAAATTGGTGACTGTTTCTCTATATTCCTTTAATCATATTGCATTTATCATCAAATTCAAGTCACACCTAATTACTACATTTCTCCAATTAATCAACTGAATTTCAACTTTTACCTGTAATGCATGTCTACTAACTCTCTACAGATCAATCACTCGTCAACACAAATATATATTTGCATCTGTCATGTCCTGTGCAATCCATGAAAACAGCTTCTCCTACACATTTGAAAAGTGTTACAGGAGCTATGTACTGGGAGCAATTACTTGAAAAGAGATTTTTACAAGTGGTAATATGAAATGAATCTTGAAATAGGAATAGGATTTCAGGAGGAAACATGACTGAGAAATGGTGAACTGTGTTAGAAGTCCCCGGTCTAAAATGTGAAGCACGGGGTTCAAAGAAAGAAGAAGGAAGCTGGTTCGGGCCACATTCTTTCAACCAGTACTGACCACCCACCATATGCCCAGCACAGAACATTCAGCAGTGAGCAAAACACACTAAAACTGTTGTTCTCGCAAAGCTCCTTTCCAGTGGGAGGATATGTATATACTTAACCATGTAATTTTGGGGCTGGAAAAAAAACCAAAGCCAGGTGAGGAGCTAAGCAGTGACAGGGTGCTGGTTCTGACAGCCAGGGAAGGCCTCTGATGCGATGTTTCAGCACAGAGACGAACAGAGCCAAGGAGTGAGCCGTGTGGGTGTCTGATGACAGACATGCTCAAGGCAGAGGCCGCAACCACTTTCCTCACAGAAATGATACGGAATTGGACTTGGGATCTCGGGATCATCTTAAGCTTTCAGCTGTGATTTACATGGCCGGTGTGGTGTTTTTACTAAGCTGGCTCTGGAGATGGTGAGGATAGAATGCAGGGCAGATCTCACGGAGGCTAGCACTTCTTTCTAAAACACCAACCCAGCTCCATCCTCTGATTCAAAGCTTTCAGCAGCTCTGCATGGCCTGCATTCCTTGGCCTAGAACACAAAATGCATTTTGGTCTTTCTAAGGCCCCTAACTATTCTTTTGCCCTCATTGTTTCCAGCCAAAGCCTTCCTTCTCTATTATATTCCAGAGCTAAGACATTACTTACATTTACCAGCATGTACTTTGGTGCTTTCATATATGCTACTCGCCTGCTCTGTGTCACCAGCTTCAAAGCCCTACTCAAACAGATTGCTTTTGTAAAGTCTTCCCTGGCCTACTCACGATGGATTCCTCCTGTACTACTTTCTGTACCTTATACATCTTATGCAAATGCCTTACACAACCATTCCATTAAGGAATATTCTGTGCAAATAACATTTCCCATAAATTAAAAATGAAATCCAGCCCTGCAGTCTTGGCAGCTTTCCAGTAAAGATTATAAAACACTGGGGAGAAAACAGTAAAACAAAACTGAAGACAAGCTGATACGACACAGGGAGAAACAGCAACAGTACAAGAATTAGACTTATACCTATTCCTCCAAGTAGTACTGCTGCCTATCTTGCGCTGACTCTTTGCAGCAGTCAACCCTGCACTACATGAGACTGCCTCCTTACACAATGCAAACCTGTCCACTGCTCCAACACATTATTATGCCCATGACGGAATATTTACCATCAGTTTAAATGTCCTAAGTCATGCACTATGTAACCTATATTGCATATACTTGTTTATTGCTCTTATTACTATAAAACTTTAATCATTTCTGCATCCCCACTGCTCTGCATAGTACTTGACACAGAGTGGACTCTCAATTAATGTTTGCTGATCAGAAATGTCTACAGAAGAAATGATAAGCGCCTGACCAAAGGCAGTAGTGGTAGAGACAGTAAGTATAGACTAGCTTGAGATAACTAAACACAGCACTTTGTGCCTGCCTATCATGAAGCTGAGCACCAGACCCATGTGTTCACTGAGTTAAACTCACCTGGTCACCAACTAGGTATTGGAAGTAAGGGAGGCAAAAACGCTGAGTAAGGAAAGGTTGCAATTGACTCGAGTTTGCAGCTTAGGGTAACAACTCTATTTCTCAACGTAAGGTATGTCAGACCAAGACAGCAGAGAGCTGAGCGCAGACTTGCACAGCTGCGGAAGAGGCATGGGCAAAGACAACAGAGGACGAGTAAGATGGAAAGGAAAAGAAACAGGGCAGACTATTTTGGAGACTACAGAACAAAGTTAATGCACAGAGGAGTCAAATAAATTCAGGACTGAGAAGTACCCACTGGGCTTGGCATTTCAAATCCAATGGAGTTAAAACTAAAGTAATAGCTTTGACATACTTTTTCCTTGATTTTGTGAGAAATAATCAGAACTATTTTATGAAAATATTTCATTCTTAATCATACACCTTGAAGATGTACAGAATAATTAAAAATAGTAATCTTACATCAATTACACCTGACTTGGGTTATGCCAGCACTTTGACTTTTGATTTGTCTTTAAATCCCAAAATATTATACTTGCAAGCATTTATTTAAATAAAAGGCTGTATTTGAAATATAAATAAATGTCCCAGTAAGATTGGAGCTGGGACATCTGGAGTTCAGAAGTCTGCTGAAATAGACTGTAAAATGTTGATTGGGCAAAGAAAAAATTTATTATTTTTTAAACCTTAACCTCAAAAATCTTGTCCCAACCTGTAACCAGACTGTTGTGAAATCAAGACTCCAGCTGACTGCGTGCCATGCTTCTGCTTCAGGAGCCCTGCGCACTCTAAGTGCCTGCGGGGGCAGGCCCAGCGGCGCACCCAGGGCCAGTCTGGAAGTTATCTTCACAGCCTTAATCTTTCTGACCCCAATCTGAAGTGTCTGTTAGGCTCATCACTTGTGCTCAGTGTTTGAGACAAAGTTGAAAAACTTAGCTACCCACTTTAAGTTACTATAACTGTATTTATATTTTTATATGGCATTTACCATAAAATCTCAAATGGCACAAACATATAGTTTCAGTTATCCTATTAGAATAAAGTGAGATTTTCTTTGTCTTTTTTAAAGATTTTATTTATTTATTTTTAGAGAGAGGGGAAGGGAGGGAGGGAGGGAAAGGGGGAGGCAGAAACGTCAGTGTGTGGTTGCCTCCCACACATTCCCAACTGGGGACCTGGCCTGCAACCCACGATGTGCCCTGACTGGGAACTGTACTAGAACAATTAAAAAACAAAATAAAGTAAAAAATAAATGGCAGCCAAAAAAAGAGAAAAAGAAAATAAAAAGGACATTAACACTAAAATTGATGAAATCCAAATAAAGCCTATTATTTCATTAAAAAAAGAGAGTGAAGTGACATTTTCTAACAAGAGATTACCTATCATTGCACAGAGTTTGCTTTATCAGCTGTTACATCTGGGTGATTTAATCCACTCTCACTGCTTCAGGCTACTTACCAATAACTTGTTTATCTTTATTTCCAGGCCCTAAACCTAAATGTCTTCTCATTCTGTTTCCCAGAACTTAGGCTCCGCTCCTGCTCTGCATGTACGGTGATTCTACTCTCCAACCAAAGGCCAGGAACCCTCCCAACTTTTAAACCTACCTGTTCTTCAGTGCCTCCCCATGGTTTCAGTGCATACTCACTAATCTCTGAATATAAATGGTGAATATTTATAGTCATAAATTATATGCTTAATATAATATTGCAAAGGTAACCTCTGGCTTGAATAACATTAAATTTCATTGGTAGATTTAATACAGCTGGGTATTTCACTTCCTCATACGAGGGAGAAAAACATTTGCAAAAACTTCTGAGAATCCTGGCTGGATGTCACTTGTAATGAGTCAGAATTCTGTGGCCACTCTGCTGCTGCTGGCTCTTGAGCTAGGATGCGCTAGGCCCTTTCCCTATTTTTTTAACCTAAGGAGAGAAGATGAAGTATGAACAGCACAGTCTCTAGCACCAACTTTAACACTGAAAACCGGGAACATGAAATATGCCCTAGAAATCACTGTTATTTCCATAATTCTGAAAAAAGTCATTAAGAATGTTCCTCTTGTATTAACATACTTTTTTTTAGTATTTCCATTTAAACCCACATAAAAAGTACCTACTATATCAAAATCACTAAAACATGAGCAGAAAAGTCTAGTGGTCAATTATTAAAAGAGTAAATAGCTCTCCAATACCTACTATGTGCACCCAATACCTACTATGGTACTAGAAAGCTCTGGTAGAGGCAAACACAAAAGAGAGGCCTATCTTTAAGTAGCTTATCTTTTGTACTAGGAGGAGATATATTCTGTAACTAGACAAACTCAGCATAATGTATTGCTCAAGAGTGCTATAAAAGTGATGCTCAAGAGTGCAGGAAAGAGGTCGGGTAGAGTGAGAGGGAAGCTTTCATGGAGATGTGGCGTCTCACTTGAAGACAGCTAAGTCACTTCTGATTTCATGATGTCAGAGTACATAGCTTTCTGCAAAGACCCTTCTCTTTTAGAAAATCAAGCCAAACAAGGAAAAACCAGACCCAGAAACACAAAGTGTGTCTCCATTAAACCTAAGAGATGGCCAAACCCAGATGCAAATAACTATGAAGATGAAAAATAGGTAGAAATCAATGAAAACACAAAAGAGGAAGGCAAGTGTAATCACAGTGTATTACTTGGAACAGTATACAATGCTTATCATTTTAAAAATTATGGAACTGAAAGTGGATTTAATTTAAAATTATGATAACATTATATTGGAAGGATTAAGAAAGGTGGAGAGATGAAATAGCACTAATAATCTTAATTATCACAATAAACATCAACAGATCACACCTACCATGCTAAACTTAAGAAAACATATACATATTACTGAATTTTTCAATGTGCATGTATTATTTAATAGGAATATTTTTAAAACAATCAAAAAACAACAAAAGAGCAACATGAAAATAACTAAAAAATATGACAAAACAAATCAATATATAAAGGACATCTCAAGTAGAAAAATCTTCGAACACCTCAGTACAACTCCCCACCACATGCAATCCCAATTACCTACCCTACCATTTTTATCTATGAAAGTCAATTGTCAAAATTAATGTTTTTAAGCAAAATATAAGGACAGGCTACCAACAGGAATATAAAGTTTCTGCAGAGCAATATGACACTATGTCTCAGAGCATAATGTTTTGCTCAACCTTAAAAGTATAATTTTTTCCTAGTAAGAATCTGCATACAAATTCACATATCTCAAAGGTATTCTCCGAAAAACTAATTAAAATATTTAAAGGTTGGAAAAAGACAAAAATCCTCCCCCCCCCCAAAAAAAAGAAAAATAGTTCAGTTATGGAACACTAAAAGAACAGAGTACCATGCAGCCATTAAAAGCAATGTTTTAAAGGAGGGGAGCGAGGGAGCAAATCAGTAAGACAGGAGGAGTAAGCGACTTTTAAGGAAAGGGTATGAATGCAAATATGGGTTCAAGTATGGGAATTGTGCATGGGAAACAGTAAATAACTTATTTCGCAAAGCTAACTATTTGAGCTCAGTGAGCAGTAAGGAAACAACTAGGACATGGATGTGCCCTCTGTGCTGCTGAACTTGACCACCTGGGTAGTGCTGTGAAGTTGGTAAAGGCGTAAGTTTTGGGATCCAACTGAACGTTTTCATTTCCTACCCGACAATTTTGAATCTGAACCTCAGATCTTTGCCCAAGAAACTGAAAAATTACCTTTTCATAGTACTATTATAAACTGAAAAAAAAAATGATGTATACAAAGCCCAGTACACATTTATACCATAGTAAGTACTAATGAATAGAAGTTTTTCTGTTATATTAAACCACTATATAGGAAAAAAAAACAATTTTACAGAAGGGTACAAGTAAAGAAAGTACTGTTTATAAAGATTTTGCATGACACTTATTTCTAAGTCTTATTTACATAAATAAGCACATACTGGGTAAGTTTATTCACCAGTGAAGTAGCACATTTCTGCCATACCCAGAATTGAGAACATAATCATATACTGCCTCTTACTGTTTCACAAAAGAACTGATTGTTCTGAGATGATGTAATCTAAAATTATTTAAAGAATAGAACGTATGTTTCTGTCCCATGTATATCTTCAGCAGTCTTCACAGTTTATAAAATGCCTTTGTTCTGCTCATTTTAGTTGTGAGAGTGGCATTTTAGTTGCAGGTGTTGCCTGTCCTGCTACGTTTGTCAAGACTTTGCCCAGATCTACAAAAACAAGAAAACCAGACCTTATCCTTTAGTTTAGACATAGTACTCTTTCCACTTATATCTGTTTCCTCTTTTTTTGCCATTTTTAATAAGTTACCACTAACTAAACATTTTCACTTACTCATTTCATAGTTTCAATATGTAAGAGCCTCCACAGTCACTGTGTACAAGTTATCTAAATAAAGTTATTTGGTGGAGAAATAATTATGTAACTGAAAAAAATTATCCTTTTATTTTACAGGCTATTTGGAAAATGGTATCATACTACATTTACATGAAACATTTTCAGGAAAACACTGCATAATTTTATTCTACTAAGTAGATTTTATATAATGAGGTTCCCGAGATTTAAACAGAATGAAGAGCAACTTAGCAAAAGTAGTAAGAACAATGCTTTTGTATTACATGAACATTGTGAGTATCTTCACAAAGTGAAAAGGAGCAGCTAAGGCTCACGAGTGATTTCCGGCCCTGACACCTGACGGCTGGCTCGGTCACTGCTGCTGACAGCACTTTTAAGGGGAGGAGGCACCTACTCAGCACCTATTGTTTGCCAACAGTCCGTACTAGAAATACGGCCAATGAAATACCACTAACTTTCTCTGTATTAATAAAACTTCAAAAATATATCCAAAATTATTATCAGTAGAGATAAAAACAGAGTCTACTTAATTCAATGGCACGCTTTTCACCTATCTTCACAACAAAATTCAACAAAGTGACAAAAATGCCTGTATCTCCAAAGAAAATAAAACAAGATTTAAATAATTTTTTGGGGGGGTTTGAGCAGGGTTGTTAAGTATGGAACAACATTTTAAGGGAAGTTACAGCACAATCTATGCCTACGGTTCTGAGGAAAAGGTTGTCCTGAAGGTAGGAAGGAATGCGGATCACATGCAAGGTGGCTCTGGATCCTTTAATTTCCCAACTTCCATTACTCAGAAAGGAAGGAAACAGTTACTGAGCATCTAGTATCTACAACATAACTTCAATGGGAGTAAAATGAACACATTTACAATGTATTTCTTAGAAATAAAGATAATTTTCGGTATTAGACTTGCCACTAGAGGGAGTTTATCTTGTTTAATTAATTCAATTGAAGGTTGGGAAGAAGTTCAGATTGAAATCCTGTCATGTACTTGATTCCAAAACTTTACAGAACTGCATATATAAATGGGCATCTTATCAACAGTCTTATACTTATGCTACACCACATTTTCTCTTTAAGTAAAATAAAATGGCTTTCACTCAGAGGATCAAAGTTAAATCGCAATAACATTTTCAGCTCAAACAAGATGTATTTTTCTGACATTGTTGGCATATTTCAGACCTCAGCTACAAAGGACTATTTTAACTTAAAAAAAAATCCGTATTAAACTTAATATTAAGTTTAATGGCTATATTCCTAAAATGAACTTTGATTAACTGCATTATAAAGCTAATCATTTCTCATTCCAGTAAAAATAATTTATAAATAATTTCATGTGATTCTGTAAATGCCAGCCAGCACTAGGCTTTCCTTATGGAGCAATGTAGTGATATTTTAAGGCATTTATGGGACTAGAAGCAATGCAAGGTGCTCAAAAAAGAGCTGAAAAATATCTATGCTAACTAACTAAAATAAAATAAGGGTAATGTGAAAATGCCTTAGCAACACTGTATTACAAGAAATTAATAAATGCAAATATAATAAGCCTTAGGAAGTATGTTAAAATATTAAAATAATAAAAGGTACATCTTACACGAATAAAAAGAAAATGCAATACATTTAAAGGGCAGATCTAATAAAATGCTAACTAAAAGCCCAAAATGTTAAACTTTTTAATATATACAAAAACAAGGCACTTGACTGTTTTTTTAAAGTCATCTAGGTTGTTATGTAACACACTGACAGAAACTCAGTAACTTAAAAATCCATTAGGGAAATCTTCAGATTTTATGACTATACACATAAAACCCATGATACCTGTATTATAAATCACCCTAAGTGTACAATAAATACATAAAACAGGCATTTGGGATGCCCCTCAATTTTACCCATCAAGAACAAATTCAAACTAGAGAAATACATTTTTATATCAAAAAATCATTCTACAAAATGCAAGTCTGTAAATCAATGTCACAGAACTGCCACAACAGAAAATGCTATTTTGGCAGTATTCCTAATGTCAGCCATCCTGCAAGATAATACTTCCAAATTTTAACCAGTCTATTTATACAGAGATAAATAGCTTCTGTTAATGCCAAGATCTGAAAGATCTGAAGAACTATGATTTTCAAATTGAAATTCTAAAAAGAAATTAAAACTCCAGAATAATGAAATTTCTAAAGTAGTTTGTGGTTTTAAATATAAATGCTGATTTGTGACCGAAATTAAGTTTTAAGCAGAATGCATACTTCTGATTGACTCTGAACGAACCTTTAACGTGCTCTTAAAACTCTTTATGCAAATATGAAAAATGTGAATTAACTCAGAGATAAGTTGGAAATAAACACATGACTACAGCTGACTCACAAAAGTAAATCTGTCTCAAACACGAATTTGTTTTTCTGAAGTTATTCTTAAAGTTATTTGCCATTTCATGCAAAAATCCCACCAAAACAAAAAAAAATCTGTAATCACTCTATTAGAATTGACAAAACTTTGGAGTAGGGGGAAAAGGGAACTAGAGAAAGGTACCAATAATGAAAATGTCTATTTCACTTATTCCCAGTTTCAAATCTGTTCCTTTACAGACCCTAAAACCACCGCAAAAGTGCTAAGCTCCCTATTAAGGTAGCTCAAAAAAGAAACCCCTACCGTACCTTGTGCACTAAATACACTCATACCTGTTGCCATCTCTATACATTTTACTGATATGGTCACTTAGAACACTACAAAATTACTTCCAAATAAGTCAATAAGAGCACAACAGAAAGCCAGTTGCACCAGACCAAAAAATCCCTTCAGAGGCACGCAGCCCCTTTTCCGCAGGTGGCGCATGTGTAGCTCTTTGAAACACCTCGCCTGCCAGGAAAGAGAATTTTGACCGTCCTCCAACCTCACCTAAGAGGATATTAAAAGTTGAAGGGGATTTCAAGACGGGCTTAGGTTAACTAAGCCACCAGCCCCACAGGCACACCGGAGTTGTCAACAAATTAGGACCACAGAAAACAGCTGCAAGTGGGTGGGGGTGTGAGACCGTGCATGTGGGCTGGGTGACAATTTTTAAAATGCAATGATGAAAAATTGAAAAATCCAAGGCTTGGTTGTCTCGACCGGGCCCCGAATTTCGATTCCACTGTGTCGGGAATGGACCTAATCACCACACCGCGAGCAACTGGGGATGCGGTGAGGGCTCATCCCGCACCCGCGTGCCTGACCCGCCCTGCCCCCGCGCCAAAGACGCGCTCCGGACACTCACGTTTTCTGCACGGGTTTCCGCCGCTTGCGACTTGCGTAGGTGATGTTGGCGCTGCTGCCGTTCATGGTGCCCAGTCGCCGGCGCCTCCTCCCCAAGCGCAGGCACCGTCCGCCCGGTCTCCCGGACTTGTCTGCAGCTGGAACGACAGTGGCGGCAGCAGGCGCCGGATCTCACGAAGCTGCCGCGCTCGCTCCACCTGCGTCCTCCGACCCTTGGCTCCCAAAGCCCCGCGGTTCCAGGTGCGCCGCCGGGTCCTGGCGCCGAAGGGAGTGGGAGGTGGGCGGCGACCGGCGGAGACCCGTGAGCGAGGCGTGGTTGCAGGTGCGGTCCACCCCGCCGGAGGAGACAGCGCGGCGCAGCCCGCAGGTGAGGCGGCCAGGGAGGAGGAGCCTGAGCTGCCCGTTTGGAAGCCCGGCCTGGGTCGCTCCCGGTGGTGCCGCGCCCCGTGACGGCCGCCGCGGCCCCTAGGGAAAGGGAGGCGCCGCAGCACGACTCCTGGTGCCTCCCCAATCCTGGGTGCTTCCCGCCCGTGCAGCTCAGGCTCTGGCCGCCACTACCGGTGCCACCTGCTTCCGCTTGGCTACGTAGCTATCCCTGGTCTGAGCTGGTGGTCCAGGTGACGCTCCCGGACCAAGCGTCAAGTGGACCCTCACCGCAATGCCCCGCGCCGCCGCGCGCACCCGCTGAATTGCCAAAGCGCCCAGACCCGTCTCTGGCCCCGCCCTGTCCCTATAGCTCCGCCCCGTTCTACTTGGGCCCGCCCCCATCAGCTTCCTTGAGGGCCCCGCCTCCCTGGCACGTAATGACGAAAGACGTAACGACGCCCCGCAGTAACCATGTTCTTGAGGTCAAAGGGTGGATTCTGTGGCCACAGTTCCAGCCCTGAAAGAGGTGTGACAACAAATTATATGTAGCCAAACTCTTTGTAGCTAGACTATCTAAAGGATAGACATGCCAAACAGGGAGCTTAACTTCACCTATATGAGAGACAGTGACTCACCTTTCGGCTAAAAATTACGGTGAGCTGGCCGGTAACCAGCGCGACTCCACGCTTTCCTGGAGGGGAAGGCTTCAGACAGCCGCATCTGAGTAGGAATTTAAAAGCTAGGAAGTTCCTTGGCTTTTTTTGTCTTTACACTAGATAATACCTTTTCCCCAGCCAGAATAACTATTGCTATTCTATAGTCAGATTTCAATTAGATTGAAAGGAGGAACTGGAAAGTGACGTTCAAGAATTTCAGGATCAAATCATAAGGCCTTGATAAAGGGTCTAGATTTTATTTTGTAGGCAACGAAAGCCTTTTAAAGATATTTAGCAGGAAAGTGACATTCTGGTGTCTTGGAAAAGTTACATGGAAGAAAGTGCAAATTAAATAACAGGATATCAAGACTGGTTGAAGAGAGAGTGGTTAGGGTTGAAATAACTCAGGTGTAAGTCCAGGGACATGGCAGTAAGATGGACAATAGGCAAAATATAGACGATATATATAAGAAGGAAATAGAGGAAGAGAGAAATCTTAAAATGTCTCCAAAGTGTCTGACTCAGTGCTGTTAAACACGAGAGTGAACACAGAGGAGTATGTTTGTCAGGAGCAGAAGGGCAAACAGATTAAGATAGCTGGAGGACAGCTCCCACCATATCCATTCCTGATTTTTTTTTTTTTTTAATTTCATTGCTCTAATCGGGAGAGGGGAAGGGAGAGAGAGAAACATTGATGCGAGAGAAACATGACTGGTCGCCTCCCGGATGCACCCGGACGGGGTTCAAACCTGCAACCAAGGCATGTGTCCCCAACAAGATGGAACCAGGATGGAACTGGCAACTTTTTGGTTGTGGACAACACTCCAACGGAGCCGCACCAGCAAGGGCCCATTTCTAAATTTTAAAATGCCTTGAAGCCATTTCCACCGAGTAAATTGTTACCTCAAATTCAGTTCATCAATAAATTAAACATATCATTTTCCTTAGCTGAAACTTTTTCATTGGCTCTGCCATTCTCCAGATCAACCTGTGAATCCTCTTCAACTCTCCTTACCATTTATATCTAAATATTCTAGCAAATACTATTTTGTTCTTCACAATGTTCATAATTCATCTCCCTCCACCTTATTTTTTAACAATATCAGAGAGCCTGTCAAGCTAAATGTCATACCATTAGGGGTTCCTCAACTGATATTTTCTCCTCTACATATTAATTAAATCAAGAGATGTTTTGGGTGGTAACTCCGATGAGCCAGTATAAGCAATGTCCCTATAGGGGGAAGGATCCAAGCAGGTATGAGGGGCTACAACCAGTTAGTTCAGTATGATCAGGGGAGAAAGGCACAAAGGGTCAAATTTGTGTTTCAGAAATAACACCATATCGGTGTAGGGAAAATTAAAAAGGCAGGAGCAGAGTGGAATGGATGGAGTACTCCTTAGGAAGTCATCTGCAGTAGCCCAGCCAAGAGATCACAATAATTGATACTACTGCGGAGGGGATTGTGGAGAGGAAGAGAATGGAATAGATTCAAAGATATTTGGTAGGTGTTGGAAGATGGAGTGGACGTGTGAGAGTGAGGGAAGCAGATGAGGCGAAACCATGAGTCTAAGAGTCGTGTGGACTATGTATCTGGCTATGTGGTAATGGCATGTAATGTGGGAAATTCTTAACTTAGCTTTGGATTTCTTTGGTTCGAGGTACATTGGAGACATCTAATAGAAGATGTCAAGTAAGCCATAAGATATTTGGGTTTGTATCTCAAAGAAGATGCAAATTCAGAAGTCATTCGCATTTAGGTGACCAGAGCGTGGAGGTTACAGGGTGTGAATATATACTAGAAAGAAAGGATGGGGCCCTGAAGAACTTGAATATGTAATATCTAATATCTGGATAGGAGATGGTGGTCCTGCAAAACTGACTGAAGAAAGAGTTGCTAGAATGCTAAGAGGAGAATAAAGGGGTTATTTGTCACAGACGACAAGGTAGAGAAACATTAGGAGTGGCTAACAAATACTGTTCAAATAAAATGAGCACTGAAAATGTCTTTTCTGACTTCTCAACATGGGGTCATTGGTGACTTTTGTGAACACTATGTTGGTGGACTAATGGACCTGCAATTCAGATTGGAGAAGAAATGACATTGGCAAACACATTTTATTTTGTTTTGTTTTGTTTTGAAGTTTGGCTGTGAAAGAGAGAGACCTAGGATGGTAGCTAGGGGGCGTAAAGAGTTAACTTGCTTGTTTGTTTGTTTTGTTTCTTAAGGGATGATGATTAAGCAGTTGAGAGAGATTGAGATTGGCTGCATATAAGAAAGAAAAGGACCTGTAAAGGAACCATGGGTGTGAAAAAACAGGCAGCAATAGGTGCCAAAGCACAAACAGGGGATTAGGATTATAGTAGATTACAGAATAGCAGAAATAGCTCATCTACGGCCTCGCTCTTCAAAGAGCTCCACAGCTTCTCATGGGCGTTATAAAGATCTCTCAGTGCCCTTACTGAGTCAAACTTTAATAAGCCCTCCCAGATGATTGAAATGTACATGAAGTTTGAGCAGCACTGCCCTTCAGGGCTGGAGGAAAGGAAGGAGGTGGGTGAAATGGAGCAGGCTGCTGATCCTGTAGGGTCAGAACGATGAAGGAAATGTGATAAGGGTGTTACAGCATGAGCTACAAAGAAACAGGCGTGCTTTGTGGTTGATGGTTTTGTTTTTTATATTTCCACTTTACAAGACTACAGAGTAAAAGTCATCTGGGAAGTGGCAACAGGGAACTGGGTGGACATAACCCAGATCCTCGATGTGCAATGAGGGAAAATAATTAGGCATCGTTTTGGAGAATTTCCCACATGTTAGGAAAATGAGAGCCTCAAAGACAGCCAGCTCTCAGTTTATGGCAAAAAAAAAAAAAATAGAGCGACTTCCTAACAAAGGCAGTGCATGCAGAGGAGTTTGTTGTTTACGGATTAGCAACTCCAGGGCCATAGATTCAACCATCTCTATTTTCCCTTCCCTTTCATTTCTTCATCTCTGTGTTCACATCCAAAGCCATTCTACCTAAAAGGTATATAAAGTGTGAACAAATAATTTCCTTCTAGCATAGAAACTGTAGGAGTGAAAAATGCATGTCAAAACATAATGTATTGATTCTGTAGTTTAAACTTCCTTTTCAGAAAAGGATACACTAAATGTCCTGAATCCCAGGAGCTGACCTTAAATCAGTGATTTGGTACAATCACTTTCTACCTTACTTTGCCCTACTTCCATACCCTTATTTTCTGTTTGACTTTAGGGTTATTTTCACTACTCAGGAGCCATATCCTGCTTAGTTTTGGTCTAGACTTAGTTATGTAATGGATCTTTGTATAGCCAAGATAAAAATAGAATATCGATTAAGATTTTTAGAATTCATTTTATTTTAATAGTAACACCATAAAGTTCCCATAACATTTTTGCTTACTATGTCAATAAACTCAGTCTTTCTAGTATAATGTCATTTAAGAGAATAAAAAGAAAAAAGAATGAGTTGCCACTTTCTGGAAACTATCACTTTGTACTCCTAATGTCACCATCATAGAGCATGGGTCGCAAAGTGTGACTTGTGGTCACTGCAAAGGATTTGAATTTTCTATTAGCAATTTTTATGTAGTAACATGTTCTTTTCTTGTAACAATTAATTTGCCTATCAGAATTTATGAATATTTGACCACCTTATCGAAAGCAATGTTATCCTTTAATTTAGTTAAGGTAAGATTACTTTCTGAGGCTTCAGATCCAGCTGTATGTCTGTTTATGGGGTCCTTTCCCCTGCTAAATATCTAAGAAAAAGAAATGTTTTAGGAATGCTATTGTAAATAGCAGCTGTCCCAGAATAAAGTAATCAAAATGAATGCTAAACTTATTCTGTCACAGTACGTGCATTCATTCATTCCATTCAGCGATGTGTTTTAGTTCCTGTAATATACCATGCACTGTGGGGACAGTGGTGGTATCGGACACACTCCTACCCTGTCCAAGCTTACATTCCAATGGGAGACACAAGAATTAATCAAGTAGTTCTATAAATAAATGTATAATTGCAACTGTGCTCAATGCTAGAAAATGAGTACTCTGAGCATACATAACAGGTAAATTTGACTTGGTTAGGGGAGGTTGGCCTGAACAACCTTGGGCTGAATTCTAAGGCATAGGTAGGCATTTTGTAGGTGAAGTGGGAAAGAAAGGGCATTCCATACAGATAGAACATTTATCACAATTTTTATCTCCTCTTCAATCTTGCAGTTGCTTATCCCAGGTCCTCAGAATGATCTATTTCACTCATATTCTGTTTTTTACATCTTAGAACACACATTATAGTTACAGCAAATATTTTATTATTTTTGTAATTTCTTTAAACTTCACATAAGGATATGTTTTTATTGATTTGAGAGAGAGAGAGAGACATTGATATGAGACAGAAACATAAATTGGTTGCCTCCTGTTCATGCCCCAACTGGGAATCTAACCCACAACCGAGGCATGTACACTGACCAGGGAGTGAACCTGCAGCCTTTAGGGGTATGAGATGATGCTTCAACCAAATGAACCAGCATGCCAGGGCATAATAAATATTTTAGAGAGCTTACAAACTGTGTACTGAGGTTCCCCAAGGATACCGCAACAAACTCAAAGGGGCGTTATCATGGGATATTTAAATTTTTCAAGGCCAACCCAATGATATCAGTTGGACTCCATGACAGCCATTAGCTCTGGGTAGTTTAGAACCTCACCATTAAGTCATACTCATTCCTTTTGATGCCATCATACCTTTGTGAAGCTGGTTTTTTGTAAGTTGCTGCTATAAAACACAAGGGTGGGAAATGAGGGTATTGGTTTCCAATCCAATTCCAGAGTCTAAGAAGTTATGAAGTGACCACCAGACATGCACAACCTATTAAGAATGAAGTCAATTTTTTAAGAAAATGTATGTGTAATATTTCTTTAATAGCTAAGTTGTCAGAATAGACATACATAATAAATTTGCACATAACTAGTTAATAAGGGGAATTGTTAGTGTTTTCTTTCAGCATGCAACACCATGAACAATTACTGTGACACTAAGAGTGCCATGAACTGGGAAAATTTGAGGATCTTAAGCGCAGCTACACCCTTCATTTAATAGATGAGACACCTCAGGTGCAGAACAATAAGGTGGCTTGCTCATCGCAGCCTAGAATTCAGGTCTTGTGCCTTCCAGTCCAGTCAAAATTATATAATTTATCTCACACTGACTGGTGTGTTCGTTTCTGTAATCAGTTTACACACTGCTTGCTTTGACTCTACTCCTAAAGAACAGACGTGCACATCTAAGTGCTATTTCTAAATGCTTACTGCCTTCTTTCTTGGATACTCTATAACCATGTTACAGTTGGGAGCCAAAAGAAAAGCAATAAATAGGTATTGAAGAATTTTGGAAATATTTCAGACTAATGCTAATCTTAACATTAAGAAGGAAACTACAATAAAAATGTAGGAATGATTTGTTATTAGACAAAATTATTTTTATTTTTGCTTTGTTATAAGAAACAAAGATTTTTAGCACATGAGAGAACCTAATCTATCAAAATATCAACATGTATTAGGCTTAGATTTTGACTTTTGCTTGCTGGACATTTTATTCTTATAAATGAGAAATGTGATTATAGAAAATGTTATGAAGAAACTTTATGTCACATGCTAAGATTAAGTGATTTGTTAAATATTTTATCACATAACATAAATGAATAAAATATTTGTTAAAAGTCATTTAGCTTTAGAGGTGTGTGTATATATATTTGGGATCTATATAATAATACACATACATTTTCAATCATGATATAGAAGAAACTGAAATAAAGATCAAATATATTTTATTAAATAAATATTTAAAAAGAAAATTATATTATCATAATAAGAAAAACTTAAGAAAATGTAAATTATTATGACACCAATTTAAAATCTATAATTTAGATCTGTTAAACTTTAAAAGACTAACACATTCTTACACTAATTAAAAACTAAAAATGTATCCTACCTGAAAATGTTTAACTTAAATTTAATCTGTGAACAGTGTTTCTCAACTTTTATTATACATTGTAGTCACGTGGGAGCTATAAAAATACTGATGGCTTCCAGAGATTTTGATTTATTGATAAAGATTGTGGCCTGGGTATCAGGAATTTTAGGCATAATAATTATATTGTGGTCATATGAAGGAAAAATCCTTATTTTTAAGAAATGCATGCTACCAACATTTAAGTGTGAAATATCTTGATGTTGTCACTTACTAAAAATGGTCACTTATGTGGGATATAAAACTGAAACTCGCAGACACAGACAACAGTATGCTCATTACCAGAGGGAAGGGAGTAGGGGAGAATGAAGGCTAAAGAGGTTCAAGTGTATGGTGATGGAATATGATTTGACTTTGGGTGCTGGGCACACAATGCAATATACAGATGATGTATCATAGAAATGTACAAATGAAACCTATATAATCCTATTGGCCAGTGTCACCCCAATAAATTTAATTTAAAATGCTCTAGAACAAAAATATATATACATACACATACATATATGTATACATACCAGGACAGTCCATAAAAAATCCAGCCATTGTTAATATGACAAGAATGGTTTACACGACATTGATGTAACCTGGCAGCCAAGGAGAGTGGACTACAACACACATGCATGAACAATGATGACTTCACTGTACTAGTCAGTGGGGATGGCAGACACTGTTGACTGAGCATGTGTATTGTACTGTGTGGCCATTGCATTCAACATGCCCGGAGAACATTATGCTAAATGAATAAGCCAGTCAGAAAAAGATAACCACCACCATAATTTCATTCAAATGTGGAATCTAATGAATGAACTGAACTAACAAGAAAAATGGGGACAGACTCAGATGGAGAGCATGATGACAGTAGTGGGGGCGAGAGTGAAGGGGGTGGAAGGACTGAGCAAAAAGGAAAGAGGACTCGTGGACATGGACAACAGTGTGGTGATTGCTGGGGGAGGGGATATAATGGGACTAAATAAATGGTAATGGAAAAAATACAATAAAATCTAAATCAAAACAACAACAACAAAATGAGTGAGGAGAGCAATGAATCTGCATCAAATTTTGTGTTAAGCTTGAATGTTCCTCTGCAGAAACTATCAGATGATTCTGAAGGCTTTCAGGGTGGTGCAATGAGTGAAGCGCAAATAAAAGAGTGACACAAATGCTTCAAGGATGGTCAAGAATCTGTGGAAAGTGATCCGTCTTCTGGAAGGCCTGCAACAGGCAGAACACCTGAGAATGTTGAGCGGGTGCTGGCTGAAATCCACAAAGATCGCTGACCGACAGTGTGAGAACTAGAAGCTGACCTGGGAATTCCATGATCTACTGCATCCGAGATTCTGATGCAGGATCTTGGCATGAAATGTGTCATGGCAAAATTTGTACTATGGCTTCTGCTACCAGAGCAGAAAGACCATTGTGCTACACTTGCTAATGATGCTGAGAGAACTGTGTGAGGTCCCAAGGTGCCTACTTTGAAGGGGACTGAAGTGTCATTGTCCTATGTACGATGTTTCTTGTATCTTGTGTCTTCTTCAATAAATGTCTCTATTTTTCATGATGCATGGCTGGATACTTTCTGGACAGACCTCAGGCATGAATAGCTATGAAGTATTTACAAATATTTGTATTATCCTTTCAACTTTTCCATATGCTTAAAATTTTCCCAATAAAAAGAGAGAAATATGACAATGAAAACAAATAGCTATTTACCTTCAAGTTTAAAATTCAGAGGCAAAATAATTATCTCAAGCCGGATAACTGTTTCAATGAGAGGTGAGGCCAGGACTAATATATCAGTCACCCAGTTCTTACATAAGATACAGCTTTAGAACTTGCTCTAACCCTTGAGATTCCAGGAAACAGATGGAAGATAAATGAAACGACTCCAGTGAAATTTCTGCATTCCTCCAGGTTGAGAACAAACTTAGAAGCCCAAACCCCCATTTTGCAGTAGCTGTGGGCTGAGGAATACACGTGAAGTTAGTTGTCCATTTTAAGAATTTAGCTGGTTTATGCTAACCACAAATTACTCATTTTGTTGTATTCGCCAGTCAGTTATATATTCTTAAATGCTGATAGTTTCTAAACCTTACAAATAGTTTTCACTTATTCTTATACTATAAATTTGAAATTTCTTCTTTATCCACTCCTTGACTTGTGTAAGACTTTATAATGCATCAGTAACCAGGATTTTTATTTGTAAGGCATACATGCTAAAATAGTAGTTTTTTTTTTTTAAGAATCTTTGGGGAGGAAATGTTAACTTGTACCCCAAGTTAAATCTATTCACATTAATTCTATGCAAAACAAATATAGAGTCTCAGGACCCCCCTTAAGTAAACCCTCTACTAAGCATTGGGAAAATCTACCATTACCTGATTGGTAAGTTGATAATGATAAAGGAGATCTGGTTACATAATTAATCAAAGGGATGTAGCTGAGGGTGGAGTGTCCTGTTCTCCACCCTTCCCTCCTAAGGCAGGGTAAAAGAATTTCCCTTGTAAAACTTTAAACTTTAGTTGAGCTGCTTTCCTGCCTGTACATAGATTGACTTCCCATCTGCCTTTACAGAGGAGAGAAGTCCTGATGGAAATGGGGTAGAAAGATTCCCAGTTTTGGACACATTTCTTACATTGTTTCAATCCCTGCCTTGGGTCGAATCCATTCTGGTTATCTAGCCTATAAGTAAAGAATCAGATAAAGTAAGTGTGTTTCTGGGAAAAAAAAAAGCATGAAAGTCAAATAATTATTTTGGAGTACATTGACATTTAAAGAAACATCAAATAGATCATTTTTTAGTGTAATTCTATCTAAACTCAGAAATTGGGGATTTCAAACATGTGTTACTTTATTTTTTTCATACTTACGTGAACTAAGGTTTTATGAGCACACAGATTCATGCCAACTTTCTCATGTGATTCTTTGAAGCAAGTCACCACCACTAAGCACGAACACCAAAAAAAAGTCAACATACACCTATATTAAGAAAAACAGCAATCTAAATCCTGCTAGAGTGCTTGAGATTGTGTATAGAAAGTATATGAAAGTTTTAAAGGCAAACTGTGACTCCTTTTAGTGATTCTTGAACAGCTCAGAGTCAAAGGTTAACTTCAGTAGGGACTGAATTTTTTATGTAGTAACATGAATTTAACTTCTTCTTTAGTTGTAACATAGTATAATTGGTAAGTCTAAAGAGAAATGTATCCAGTAATACATACGCCTCCTTTAATGTACAGATAAGAAATTTCTGTACTTAGATCATTGAATGTGCATATAAAAATGTGTTCACAAAAAACTTTCAAAAGCATTTGTAATTAAAGTTCTGATTTAATTGATATTAATGAAATTATTGATGCATTAAAATTTTTCCATTTATCCAAATATTTGCATATCCCATATTTTTAATATGGAAGTACACATTTAGGAAGATTTGCCTAAGAGAATTTTCATTCTTCTGTTTTTCTTTTATGCATGACTAAAATTCAACAGGATTTGATATCCCAACTTCTTTCCCTTTTAATGTTTTTCTGTATGTGTTTAGCAGAAAACAAAAATTAAAATAAAGATAAGGTACCAATGTTGCCACATTGGCAGCTTTTGTCCAGCAGAAAGGAAGCCACTAATACAGTCTCTAATAATGTCCTTTCCCCCATTTTAATAAGAAGGTTTGTGTTGTTCTGACATTAAATGGATTAAGCAGCAAGCCTGCTGAGAAAAATACTCAAAGGTATTAAGCCCTTGCAGTGTTGGTTTAACTGTAAGCACTGTAAAATAAGATTAAGTCTGAGTTTGGAAGTAGAACTAGAATTGACATAAGACTAAAAGGTAACGATATTCACAGATGTTTGAATTAATGGTTCAGTGAAAAATATAATTAGCATAAGATTTGAAAATACGTCTCCTTTGGCAAATGTCTTCAGAGAGTAATCAGTGCTGTAGACTGATGTAGTGGAAAGAGCACTGGGCAGGGGGCCAGAATATTTGAATTCAAGTTTGTTGCTCTAGCACTCACTAGTTCTACGACGTCGGGTAAGAGATTTCTGGTCTCTGAATGGAGGTACGTTGGATGTGGTCACTCGGCAACCATTCTCCTCCATAGAGTGTGTGTTTCTGCATTGCAGAGGCTGGAAAGCTAAAAGCTGCATTTCTCAAATTCCTGTGCTGCTAAAGTTGCAGATGTAAATTAGGTTCAGCCAACTAAATGCACTTGCTGAGATTTGGAAAGCCGAAGTCAAGTGGAGGTCATCTTGCTGCTGCTTACATTGCTTTCTGTTAATAAGTGCCACTGCGAAGGTACGATTTTTGTGTGATAGGTTCCAGCATCCAAATTCAAAGGTTTCAAGGGGCTATTGGTTTTCAAATCCCCTGTAGTGACAGTGGTGTGTTTTTGAACTCAGTAAATTCTGTAGTAGTGACTTCCGGATTCCTCACCTTTCTGACCGAAGCAGAAGTAGTAGTTCCCTAATAGGTCATTTCTGCAGGGTTCTGGAAACATTCCTGGATGCCCACCCTAGCACCTCAATATCTAACCTTTCCAATAATTTTTGTAAGCTTTTAATTCCCTGTATTACGTTGCGATCTATTTTCTTACTTTTGTCACAGTTTTAGGATGGTAATAATCAGAAGCACTGCAGCTAATTCTGTAAGTAGAAATGGACAGACGGACATGACTCCATGTCTGTCAAGATTTTGAGCAGCTTTGGCAGAATGTTGTTCTGTGTTCTGTGACCTCATACTTTTTAAAGGAATAAAATAATCGTTTTTTAATCATCTTTTGTTTTTTTCAGAAACATTTGTTGTTAAATCTGTGGAACCAAGAGACTTTTTGCCTCTAAACCAGCCCACACACCCAAGGCTGACTGAAACACCAGATCAGTGATTTCCTGACAGGGTTCCTTGCCCTCTGGCCTCAGCCAGGCTGCTGACTGTCCCCGTCTCTCTCTGTGTCATCTTCTGTGCACTTTGGACTTGGATGAGCTCTGTTCTGCTTCTCCTAACGGAACTCATTCCACTGGCTTTATTTCCTGGAGACTTTCCCCATCCCCCCCTAGTTTGGGGGCCTTAGGATGTAAATTGATTTGGACCACAATTATGATAAACCTTCCAGATCTCCTCAGGAAGAGAATCCAGGAAGTAAGAGAATTACACTGAGTTCCTGTTACTTTCTTATCTAAATTTAAATATTAAACAATAAACTATTGGATATATCAACTTTTCTAGTGCTCTGTGGATAAAAGCTTATTTATTTACTTGCACATATATAAAATTCCATCATATAAACTCCACTTTCATAATTTCATCCATCATTTCTTTATAGACCAACTCTAACCTTAATATAATAGTTCCTAATGTTCAGGTTGACCTTGAATTTCCCCATCCTATCTGAAATGCTAACACAAGTTTTGTTCTGAATACACATATCACTTCCCTTCTCAAGAGTCTGTAATTGCTCTTTGTCCATTAGACCAGTTTTAAGTAGCCAACCTTAAATACTCCATCAACTCATCTAACTTTACTTTTCTATCTAATTGTATCTTCCCTGTTCCCTACCACACGCTCTCCGCTTCAATCAGACCAATTTTCTTATGGTTTCCTGACTGCGTCAAATTCATACTCTCCTCTTCATCATATTTAGTTGAAAACCCTGCTTTTCACTTACATCAAATTGAACCCCTTGACAGTATATATATACTTTTTTTTTCAAAATAACCCAAACATTTTATTGTTGGACTTAAACATCCTAAAAATTACACTCCTGTTATGTTTAACTGTTGGTTCGATGACTCATACGTTTTCTCAGCTATAGTGTCTCTTCGTTCAGTTGTCCATAACAAGTTTGGTATATTATTTGTAATTCAAGATGACCAATGTAATGTAGTTTATATGCTGAAGCCAGATCATTTCACTAATGGCAGAGTATAATACTCATTTGATAGGCAAACAGGATGCATTCATTCAACAAAGAAATACTAAGCTATTGTGACAGCATATAGAATAAGACCTGGTCCTTGCCTCACATTCAGAAAACCCACTGGGCGTGCAGGGTAAGGGGAGTGGGTAGGAAATCACCACGGAGTGTGTAGAGTTTGAGGATTATGGTAAGCCCGAGATACCCTGAAAGCACATAAAAAGAACACCTAATCTAACCTCAGGGATTTCGAAGCGATAAGCTGAAGTGACCCCTGAAAAGTAGGTAGACATCACCTCAGTAAATGAGGCTTGAGAAGGTCAGAGGAAACCTGGGCAAGATCTAAAGGCAGTGAAAGAAAGTCTTGTTTGACATGCAAAAAGTTTAGAGATATAGGAAAAGTTAATTTATTTGCTTAAAATTGCCTGCTGGCATGTTTAGTTCTGACTCAGATTTTCTATGAGTCCAGTTCATATTTTAAAATCTAACAAAATTAACTCAAACTGAAAGAACATGCTAGGAATAATGTATTTTAAAAGCATTAGAACCAGAGACATGGAAATGAAGAACAAAATGACAGTAACCAGAGAGGAGGTGGGAGGGGGATAATGGGCAAAAGAAGGAAAAGTACCGAGTCAAGGAACATGTGTAAAGGACTCATGGGCGTGCATGTTGGGGTGGGGATTGACCGTGGGAGTAGGGTCGGGGGAGGTGGGGCAGGGGAGAGCCATGGGAGAAAATTGGGACAAATGTAACTGAACAACAACAATACTATTTCATAAAGTATTATTATTCCTAAAATATTTGCAAGGAGAAAAACTATTTTTCTTTCTGTGTTAGGGCACATTGCTAAGAGATTTTACAGAGGGAGTGCTCTCAGGAAAAGGGGTTGTAGGAAGCAGGATAGGACCAGACAGGGAGCTATGCAGGAGTGTGGCTGCAGCTGGAGCCCAACTTCAGTCTCATCCTAAGTGAGACCTTGAAGCACAAATTGCATCAGAGTTGGTCCCACCTGGAGGCAAGAAGTCTGGCTGCTTATTACAGAGGATTATAGAGAGGATAACCTCCTGGATACAGGATACTGTGGTCCACTGAGCACAGGAACATTTTAAGAGGGGAAGCAGCGAGCCTGTCAGCCAACACTCAGAGCATCTGGGGATGGGTGCAGCTGGGTGTAGCAGCCGGCAAAGGGGATCTGGGTGGAAACCCAACAGGACCCTATAAACCTTATTTCTTACATTTTAGGGATTTTGCGTTTGAACAAAAAGTACTTGTGAAAATGTCTAGTATGCTTTTGCATATCATAAGACTTAATTGGTCTTGTTGATTTTAGAAAAGTAATTTAGAGAATAAAGAAGTTATATGCTATACACCAGATCCTTGAATGACATTGCTTCATTTAATGTCATTTCATTATAACATTGATGAAATGATATAGGAACTTGACTCATGTTTATAGCAATGAACCCTGTGATAAAATTGGTTTTGTTATACATCATTTCAATTAAATTACCAGCATCTATTGACAACATTGAGTGAAGAATTACTGTACAGTTAGCCTAAAGCACATGTATGTGACACCATTCTGTTTTGGTGAGATTAGAGTCTTCTTCTCAGTTTTATCATTTATAAGAAACCCGTCAAAGCAGACATTAGCTGTTAGGTTAGACAGCCACACTGTGATGAACTGTCTTACAGTTTTTCTCTTTCTTTCTTTCTTTCTTTCTTTCTTTCTTTCTTTCTTTCTTTCTTTCTTTCTTTCTTTCTTTCTTTCTTCTTTCTGACAAAGTGTCAGTTTATTTCCTTCAGTTCTTCTTCCTATGGTTTTTCTTTCCTTTTTCTATTTCTTCTGTTCACTTTTATTTCTTCTATTTCTTTTGTTTACTTTCATTTCTCTCTCTCTCTTCTGTTCCTCTCTCCCTTCATTCTTTCCTTTCTTGTTTTTCTTTTTTCCCCCAAAATGGTGATCTTCCTGTCACAGGGTAACCAAAGCTATACCTGAAACTCAGAAGAAATTAATTGTTGCAGGAAATTGGATATGCTTTTATTTTTTTCCATTCACCTAAAAGTTTGTAAGGCATTTCATGATTGTGGCCTGCTCTGGATTTTAATCTTTGGCATTCACTTCCAAAGTACCCTCATCTTTCCAATAAATGCAATAACATTTACTATATTTCTTCATCATTAAACTTTGATAAATTTATAAAATGTTCTTTGAAATGACATTCTTGAAGAAGATAAGTTCCTTAGAGGTCCCACAAACTAGGGAGCAAAAACTATTGTACTTAGCTAAGTTACTTCCCAATTTTTGTATGGAGTCAACCTGTCATCAAAACAAAATTAATATTGCATGTTCCTTGGGGCAAGGACACATTAAACATTTCATACAGCAGGCACATCTTTCAGGAATGCAGACCCATAAACAATTAGTTGCATACACCTCTTATGACATCAGGCAACTTTTACAAGGTGCAGGGCTACTCATTAAAATTAAATGCCCAACACTGCATAGTGTCCCCATGAAAAGTATAGGCTGGCACAATTTAGTTAATAATTTTAAACTTCTTTTATACAGACACTGGCCCCATTGATGATATGAGGCTCGGACATAATTATTGCAATTGCATTATATTTCAAAAAATATCTGTTGTGTGATGTAGCAATCAGAATATTATTCAGAGTGGTAATTCAGTAATTGGCTTACTCACTTGTTGGATTGGGTGTGGTGTCCGTCCCCAGGCCAATGACCTGTGTTTGTTATTGTGGTCATTTTTATTTTCTGGAGCACAAACAGCTCAGTGCACTCCTGTTAGCACACAGTGTGCTACTCAGGAAAACGTGGTTAATGTGGGTCTTTGTCTTCCCTTTGATTCATTACCTCTGTAGATGTTTTTTGATTAAAAAACATTTTAACCTATTTGCATTTACTTTCCACATAGCTTATGTAAACTGCAGTTATTTTCAATTTTCAAAAATGAATAAAATCTATCTTTCCCAGTCAATCCTTTTTAAAAAAATAGAAATTACTATTTATGAATACAGTCCTGTGCATTTTACATGCCTTCATGTAGTCTTACAACAACCCTATGAAACAGGCGCCTTTTAAAAAGACTCGAAATAAAGTTCATCACTCTAAAGTCTATAGTTGAGTGGCTTTCAGTGTCCTCACAGGGTTATAGAACCACCAGTGCTATCCAATTCCAGAACATGTTCACCGCCCCAAAGGAAGTCCCATTCTCATGAGCAGTCACTCTCCATTCCCATTCCTACCGGCTCTTACAAAACCATTATCTTATTCTGGGCATTTCCTATTCTGGAATCAAACAATACATGGCCTTTTGGGTTAACTTCTTTATTAGCATAATGTTTTCAGTCATGTTGTAGCATTTGTCAGAATTATGATTCAAAATTATGATTCTTCAAATTAGAGGAGTCATTTATTAAATTAAAAATAACCATTCATACGGATGGATCAATCCAAAGCCCATGCCTTCTCCCAGTCTGAAAACAGGTGCCTGTGGAGCTGCCCTGGTTGCCACAGAGCTAAAAGAGCTCCAGCCCTGGCTACTGGTCTTTACCCTTCCTTAGTGAGTGCTAATTTGAGAGTCACTGTTCCAAACAATGAAAGTGAAGTAATCGGCATGCATCTCTTTCCCTTGTAAAGTAGGAATCTCAGAGCTAAGGTTCCTGTCTTACACAGTTTCTGTGTGGGATGTCAAGATAACATTTCTTATCTCCCCTTTGTTTTCTGCAGCTATTTCAATGAGCATATCTGTGCTTAGAGGTGAAAATAGTCTCAAATCCATTAAGTTGATTGTATATACATTAATCAATCAATCATTTGTTCTTCCAATTTGATGGAAATAGACTCAATTACAGTGTTCCCAATAGTCAGAAGTTTTCCCGTCCTCCATAGCAGCTTCCCACAGAGCACATGCTCAGGGACAACTAGGGAGAGATAGAAGGCACACAGAGCCCTCCATGCCTCCAATAGCATCAGCTGGACTCTGAGATCCAGAATGAAAATAATGTGATGAGTCAGTCATGTAGTTAAAATACAAAATCATTTGTGGAACAAAATGAAACGATCGTTGTGTGTCTTTCACAAAAATATATTTTGAGAAAAAAACATTTGTCCATACCCCCAAACCAACAAATGACACCTATAACCTGAAGCTAATAAAACTGATGACAGATAGATCTATTTAAGACTATGGATTGTGGCTTCTAGAGAGCTGGAGAATGATTTACTGGAGCAGTTGCTAAATACAGTAGCTGCCTTTATCAACGTTACAACAATTGGCAACAAATGTGTCCGCAGTGAAGCGTGAGCTCAGGAAACCGGCAACGTCAGGTCTCAAAGCTGCGTTTGTAAAAGGTGCCTACGTGATGTCCCATCGAATAAGCGTCAGCCTGAAAATTCGCCCGTGTGACAGCTAACCCTGGAACTTTCCACTTCTCCTTAAAAAGATCTGTAACTTTGTAACCGGTACTGATTTGAAAGGAGAAAAAATAGAATACTAAAAAAATCTCCTCTACCATAATGAATATTCAATTCAATACCTTTTATTGTTGTTGAGAGTCTAACATTTGCTAGACATTTGCTTGAACATAAGAGGTTCAAGGTTTACAAGATGAATAGACATTTAAATAATACGTAGACTTTCCAAGAGAAGAAGAAAAAAAATAAAGAGAAAATAAGCAAGAATGCTAGAATTTAAGCATTTATTTTAGCATGGTTTCTCATTTTATATTTACTATGATGCTACTGCTTTTAGTACTAGCTAAGAATATGAGTGTTTCTCTCACCTTCAACTTTTTCTTTCTTAAAGCTAGTGCTATTGAAGCGTGCGTTAAAGCACAAGTGATACATTCTATGCTTTTTACCCACTTTAAGAAACAGTAGAATTGAACTGGAAGGCTACATATTCGACAAGACTCAAAAGGCAGCTTTCCCGTGTAGCTAGTTCAGATGCGCCTGAGGACCCATGTGTTACTCCTCTGCTTGAGGGACATAAATACGAAAGAACAATTCCAAATTCAAGAACAAGAATTCCAGAACCTTACGTACACCAAATTAGAATTATCGTGATCCTTGATTCATCACCGCCGTCGTCACTGGCCCTTGCGATTTAGCTCGCAGAAAACAGCAGCAGTCATCCCTGTGCCAGCCATAAAGGTGGTGTCACGTATGCAGAGGACGATCCCTTTGGGTCTACGTAGCCTTCTCTGTGACTCATATGGGAATTGAGACTTAGTGTAACCAACTGTCCTGTTTGTCTGGGACTGTCCTGTGAGCACTGAAAGTCCTCTATGTCAGGTAAAACCCATACCCCGGCAAACCACTCAAGCTGGTCACTCTAAATCATACCCTAAGTGGCCTCAAATAGTTTGTTTTTCTGTATTAAATTCAATATGTGTTTTTCTCCACTTCAACTTAGGCAGAGCCTGTAGCTAACATTTAATCATTAGTAGGTTCTCAATACGTGCTAGAGTCTATTCTAACCATTTGAGAAAGATACCAGTATCAACCCCACTTTACTAATGAAGACACTGAGCACTAAAACATTTAAGTGACCAGCTCAGGTCTCACAACTAAGATAGATGTCCCTGTCCATAACCTTAAGGACTTTGCACTGATGCCTAGACACAAATTAAATAACATGGCAGTGTACTTATTCCTCAATGTGCCTACTTTTCTTCACTGGCAAAACAAAGATGTACGCGGCGGATGACGCTGTGAGGTTGAACTAGAAGAGTGCCTTTCCAGTGCTAATGTGAGTATTCAGCGTAAGTGACATTCCAAGGAATATGACCCTATTTAAATTGTCATTGTACAGCAGCCCAGTTTTCAATTGTAATGAATAGCGTTTTTGCCAGTTACCTCGCAGAAAAGGAAGCAGAAGGAAATTGGAAACGCGATATTCTCGGTTTTAAGATTCATCTTCACCCTGCTCATGTTAGGATCTGGGGCTCTTGAAGCGAGTGTAACATTTGCATTATATTGGGACTAGTTCTTTTTCAGTTTCGTAGCCTGAGTCTCGTTTGCCTTTGTTCCAATAAAAGACCGTTGTTATTTTTTCATCTTTGAATGTATTTATATACACGCTGAGACAGTTTGTCATCCTGTACTTCTTTACAGTTGATTTGGGCAATGCCCATCTGTCTGAGGACAATATAAGCTTCCTCGGGGCAAGAGTCCTATCAGTTGTGCTCAGTATTTTATAATTAGTGTCTGACATAGGGCCTGGTTTGGAGTGGGCACCCAGTAAATATTTGTGGAGTAAAAGAATGCTTGAGTAATTCAGCAAACGGACATCTAGAAAATTTATAAGCACTGAGTCAGAAGTAAGCAATTATGGCTCTTGAGAATTGAGAAAAAAATTTTCAAGTTGTAGAAATGAAAATGAACACAGTAAAACAGTATAACATAAAATTTATATTATTTTATTATTGCAGTTAACATTTATTGGGTGCTTATTATGTGTTAAACACTGCACTGGGTGCTTTTGAGAAAAATTAATCCTCGTAACCGATCTATGAAGCAGGTGTCATTATTGGCTACAATTTTACACATGAGGAACTGGGCCTTTGAGAGGTTAAGCAACTTTGTTTCACTCTCACTGCCAGCAGGTAGTGGATGCAACCGAGACGGTGAGATGAACACCACAGGCTCCCGCAGAACGCTGTGCTTCCCTTTCGCGATGCTCCTCAGACTTCTCCGTAACTGCTCGTTCGGTGTCTGTCTTCCCAGCTCCAGGAAGGCAGAGTCTGTGTCTAGAATATTTAA